>JANSTV010067940.1:0-11048 GCA_027564135.1 Lestremia cinerea
GCATGTTATATTCCCGTCGCGTCATGCCAATGCTTTGTCATTCATATTGTCTGCTGTTTTGTTCTTCAATTCATTTAGCAAATTGATCCAGCAGTGTTGTTGTTTCTGAATCGGCAAATAAACAAAAAATATACATTTTCGATTGTACGCTTTTGACAGCCACAAATGTTACAGCCTCTTCCGTTCGGCTCATTACAAATGACGAATTCGACGATTGGATGCGAAAATGGAACGACTAATGGCGGGCATAAATATTGATTCAGCTCACCCATGATCTCAATGTTTGGTCATCTGTCGACGATTATTTCTCTTCACAAACTCGAATCTTTCATCTCAGCTGTCGTGAGGCTTCGTTGAGAGACTTCAGATCAAACTAGGTCTCTCGGGTGATTCGTTTGAATGGCAGCGAGGAGGAACAGTAACATAAAATTACGGCTAAATTAAAGTTAACACTGGAGACAACACACAGCTAGGGTTTGATTTAACTCGAACCTTAAACGTAAGGCGTTTGAACATTTCCCACGAAAGCACCCCAAACTACCACCATCCAACCTCGACACGAACCGAGCAACCCTCGTAGATGGCGCTCCGATAGCCAGAAGGAAAATCTTCTCCACGTTTGTACGCACAAAACAAGATGGGCCAAAGCAATGGCATGCGAGTGTGTGCGTGCGTGCGTTGTGTTGCATGCCATTCGAATATTGTTTTGGTGAAACCATCCCCAGACAGTTAAGCTCGAATGCCAAAACCGAGAGTGAAATTAACCGAAGGAAATTTCACATTGTTCCATTGAAATTATCGTGATTTCGTCTAATTGAATAATAAAATTGATTTGCGTCAAATTGCTTGGATTTTTGTGCTTGGTGAATCAAAAAGCGTCGTCGAATCTGATGAAAGTTCGGTGTCCGAAGATGGCAAAGTGAAAAAGAATGGAAATCGTCAAAGGAAAATCTTGGATGGTGGCACGTTTTTCAAGTGGAAATTAAGCAAAGCTATCAATTTGTCTGCGAAAGGGGTTCGCACATTGATTTTTCCCGCCCCTCGATGTGCATTGGACTCGGTTCGATGGTTGTGGATGGTGATGGAAATGGTTGAGAGAAACACGCTCGAACATTAGTTGAGTAGTAATTGCGTGACGATTCGAGCACATTTCTTTTTGATATCAGTTTTGTTTGGTTCGATTTTACTTTCGTTTCGTTTTTCTGTCATTTTTACACCATCGTAAATTACACGAGCATTTTTCTGTGTGTATTTTTCTGTTTTTTTTTTTGCTTGCGTTTCGCTCGTACGCGGTGCTAACGAATACTCGTTCCTAAGATTTTTCTACGGAAGCATTTTTTCTGGTGAATAAACTCTTGTCCTTTGTGGACCATTCGTTATGTAATTTAGTTGGTTTGACCGTCAAGCCATATGCGATCGCAATAAGATAATCAAATCGTGTCTCGTCGAAATCGTCTTTGTGTATTTGTTTCGTGTGTTGTTCGTGGCAAACATTCGGTAGTTGCGTAGCCTTTTATTGTTAACAAAATATACTCTGAAAAAAAATGAACCAGAAGCCCCTCGCCAAGAAAGACACGGTCGTCAATTCGACTCCCCTCAAGAAGGTGACTGTTGTCAGTAAAGAAGAGGTACAATAAGCGGATTGTTGCCATTGATTTGCCATCCACCCAAAGTGAAGCTCACGCTTTAACAAAAGCTCATGCATTTCCATGTTTTGTTTCGTTTCAGGAATTGGTTGCCTCATCTCCTAGTCAACGAAATTGGAGAGGAATTTTCATCGCTCTTTTAGTCATAGCTGCTGTTTTAGGTTTAATTGGGTTTTCTATATTTCTATTGTCGCCCGAAGATGAGGGTGCTCGATTCAAGGGTCGTCGCGTTACTCTGTCCGATGTCAATGGGAATGGACTGAAGTGGAAGCAATTCAACGGCACTTGGATCAATGGTAAGCACACGGTTCTCTCGCTGAATCGCGGAATACCACTCAATGGACTCGTTTTCAATTTTCTAGATGGCGAATTGGTCTACAGAGATCCAACTGGGGGTCTCTCGATATTCGTAACTGAGACGTTCACCACGCGAGTTTTGATGACAAATTCCACATTCGTGAGTTGTTTACCGGGATTTTTACGACCGAATCGACTACAACAAACCTTTCCTCGCCCCACAGAGACAATTGAATGCGGAGAAATTCATAATTTCACCTGATCTGAACTACGTTCTTCTGCTGTCAGACTGCATGCAAGACGAAGCCCGTTATGCGGTGTATGAAGTGCAAACCCGCAATAATTTTCCGCTTTCGCCGACGGACAATGTTCGCGATGTGCCAAAATTGCAGTACGTCGTGTGGGCTCCCAACGCACCGATCAAATCCTCTGCACAAGTCCTGTTGAATAATGGTTCGGGCAAACCATTCCCGCAGGCCATTGCCTTTGTCTACCAGAATGATTTGTATTTCAAGCCGAAAGTGCAGAACGATTTGGTGTGTCGCATCACGTCATCAGGTGGGTTCAGTGAACTTTTCCTCGTTTCAACGGCATTCTCAACCAGAATAACTTGCAGGAGAAGCTGGAACGATTTACAATGGCATTCCCAATTGGTTCTACAACAACACGACGGAGCTGCGTAGCGAGACGATTGCCTTTTCCCCCGATGCCGCCTATTTGTCATTTTTGTCGTTCAACGATAGTCAAGTGGAGGAATACAAGTGAGTGGCTCGGTGATGAGCTATGGCTGCAACGACTAATGACCATTCTTGTTTCGCAGGTACACATTCCTCGGAGAGAACTCAAAATACCCGCAAGTGAAATCGATTCGATACCCCAAGGCGCAAATGACCAATCCAAATGTAACGGTTTACGTGGTCGATTTGTCGGTGCTTAAATTCATTAACAAGATTGCCATTCAATCGCCGATTGCGACGAATGACAGTTACGTTGGCAACATGATTTGGATATCGCCCACGGATCTGTCAATCACTTATACGAATCGTCAGCAAACCAATGCGGTGACGGTCTTGTGCCGCGCACCAACCTTTGCCTGTCGAGAGGTAACTTTGCCCACGCCATTCCAGTTGTATCGCGGAATTATTAATGATTGTTTCGTTGATTTTAGATTCACACGGAAACCATCACTGCCGATGGCTGGGTGTTGCCCGCCGACAAGCCGATTTTCGCAAAAACCGAAGTTTATTTCAAGCAAAGCAATCAGTCGGAAGACAAGTTGGATGTGGCCGATTTGCATTCGCACGAGTTCAAAAGCGGTGGATTCATGTTGAAACGGCTGCCAGTGCGGGACGGGGAGCACGGCTACTATCGCCATGTGGTTTTCATTTCAACCTCGGACATGCGAACCATTCCACTGACGATGGGTCGCTTTGAAGTAACTGAACTGGTTGGATGGGACGAGTCCAATGAGATTGTGTATTTCATGGCGACGCCCGAAATGAAACCGGGCCAACGGCACCTCTACAAAATCAATTTGAAATTGAATGTGACGGACAACCCGAATCGGATCTACGTCACATCCACCTCACCAATATGCTTGACCTGCCACAACAACAATTTCCAGTTGCGACCTTTGGAGAACATCGAACCGGAAATTGGGCCAACCGTCCCCAGCAACACAACAGATGAAGAATTGGAAGAGGAAGAGCCACCGATCCCCAACAATTGTTTGTTCAACAAAATCTACTTCAGTACGGATTTCTCGTATTACGTGCAGGAATGCCTGGGTCCCGATTCACCGTCCGTGTATTTGGTCGAAACGGAGTCAAACTCGAAGATCTTTCTGCTGAACAACGGCGAGTTGCTGCGAAATCGTCTGTCACAGTTGGCCATACCGCAAATTCGAATATTCAGCGTGGAGATTCGACATGGATTCCACGCTCAGGTTCGATTGTATTTGCCGCCAGGAATGAAGGAAGAGGAAGATGTCGCTTTCCCGCTTGTGCTGCACATGAACGCCGCACCCGGTTCACAGTTGGTGTCGGAGAAGTATAAAGTTGATTGGAACTGGTACGTCTGCAGCTCAAAAGCCATGATCGTGGCACAGATCGATGCGCGCGGTAGTGGCTTCCAAGGCGAGCTGCTGCGAACTCAAGTCAAAGGCAAACTCGGCACAGTCGAAATCGAAGATCAATTGAGCGTTCTCAAGTATCTGCGGGACAGTTTGAAGTTCATCGATCCGACCCGTATTTGTGCTTATGGCTGGGGTTACGGCGGCTATGCAGCCACTATGACATTGGCAGAAGATTCGCAACGAGTATTGCAATGCGCGTTGGCCATCAACCCGATCGTCTCCTTCGCATATCACAGTAAGTTCAGAGGGTGACTGTGAGTGGAGTTCCCAATAACAACCTCCGTTTCAATTTCAGATTCATTCTTCACGGAACGCTATTTGCCCCCGGGCAATGATTACCTTCGCGCTTTGCAAGAGTCTGACTTGACGTTGCGAGCTGGAAATATTGATTCCAGGAATTTCCTTCTCATTCACGGCACAGCCGATACGAGGGTTCATCAGCAGCATTCATTGTTATTGGCGAAGGCACTGATCGATCAGGGCGTTGGATTCCGGCATCAGGTATGGCTTTCAAAGTAGCTTCGTAGCGGTTTGAGGAACTAACTTTGGTTCCCTTGCAGGTGTATACCGACGAGGGTCATTGCCTGAAGGGATCGGTTTATCATCTCTACAAAACCATCGAATGGTTCTTGGACGAGAGTTTCGGTCCATTGGAGAACGGCGACTGGGAGCCTACCGGATTTTTCGCCTTCAAACAGTAAATCATCGAAACGAGCACCTTTTCAACCACTTTACCCAACGGGTAGATTCGATCTCAGTGATTAGCTCAACGTCATCGCTACTGAAACTTCCGTAAAATTATAATTTCCATTGAAAATGCTTCCGAAGATGTGTTGATTAGAGGTCACCAGTGATCGTTTGCCTCAATTTTCAGATCGATATGCATTACGGCTTAAGCATGGCAATGAAACGAACCGTAGGTCTAAATCAAAAGCATTATTTCGATGAACTCTTCCGTCAGTTTCGTTACGCGTAGATTTTTAATCATTCTAAATGGCACACTTTTCAACATTCTTTAAGAGTTTTCTTCTTTCGCAACGTTCAGTTTGCATTCGAAAAAAAGAAATCAAAATCAATTTTAGTGATAATATTTGGCAATCGATTGGACATTCTCGTGGTTTTTTTCGTTGTTTTGGAGTCCAATCCAGTGTGTTGTTTTTTAAATCTTCCATATCATTTGCGCAAAACATGAAGCAATTCTTCCGTGGCAACGGTGCACTTGACATTTGCTTGAATGATTTAGTTTCCTTGAATGGGCACACACAACACACATTGCATCCCTCCGCCAAAGATGAGACAGGAAATCATCGAGAATTTGCCCAAGAAGAAGATTTTAGATTTTAACAAAGATTTTGAGCTTGATCGAGAAAGTCCAAATGGTAGCCGAACAGGTGAATGGCGTATTAGCCAGTTTGGGATCTAATCGATCGAGAATCGTGATAACAGCAACCCACACAAAAGCCATAGATTTCCCTGAGCGATCGGCGTAATAGAAAACAGGAACTATAAATTCCATTTGTTAAGTTAACAAAGCCAAAGCCAAATACCAATTCATTGTTATTTCCGTTTAAAGAGAGAAATGTATTTAAACTTTCACCCAAACCAAAAACCAAATCACAAAACAAGAAAGTAGGTGAAAATTATAGAAAAAAAATAATGAAAACGTTAATGTGCCTAATTTATTATGAATGTAATTAATTAAATAAATTAAATAATGTTTGTAACGAATCATCAAATCGACGATCAAACCACAGGGACGGAATCTAAGAGGCGAATGAAGATGGAAGTGGATGAACGCAATAAATTGAAGGAAATAAAGTTAAACAAAATGGGTCTCCGATTCGAAATGCCATCAGCAATGTTGCTGTGGGGAGATGGAATCGCTCAGATTATGGTGTTTCGACTCAAATCCATTGAAATCAGTTTTAAACAAGAGAAAAACTACCAAGAAAAAAAACTAGAAAATTCATGAATAGCTTTATGTTTTAATTACCAAAAATAACATCAATGTGTAAACAGTTAATGAATAAAACAAAATGTAATCAAAAAATTAAAGTGTTTTAATTTTAATTGAATTTTTTCAAGGCTTTTCGTCGGTTCGACAGCAATTTTGATCTACTGATTTGATCGTCAACGAGAATGGCTCATTCATTTTCAGTTGATGGTTTCGAGTCCAGATCAGCAGAGGCGGTTTGTGAGTAATCAAAAGCAGTAAGAAAGCTATGCATAAGCGTGCATAAGAATACAGTTCATTCAAATGGATTGAACCAGAGAATTTTGAAAAGAGATTTGAAGCAGAACAAGAACGATGAATCAATGTCTTTCGAGCTCGGACACGAACCATCGACAAGATTTGTGCGCCGGCAGATGGCGCGCGTTCCATCGCAGTGGAGCCACCCCGTCAACGTTCCTTTGAATTCGTCACATTTGGATTCTCAGCATGGGCTTGACAAAAATGATTTCCCTGCAAAATCGCAGCTGAGTTTTGCAGGAAAAACCATGAGTTATTTTCGTAGAAATGAGCTTTTAAGTTTTCGTCCCAGAGGTCGTCTACCGTACTTATTCCCTCTTTTACTTGTCACTTATAAGCTTTACGACCCAATTAAAATATTAAATCATCCAATCGTCATCATTGAATCATCATCTCTTAAAAGCTTAATGTTTGATGATTCAGCGATGGCTTAGAGATGATTGGCCATTTCAAGCACATCGAGTGAGTGGCCTTGTTGTCATTCCCTCGTTTTCTTTCGCCATAAAAATAAGCCGTCAAAAGCATACCATCATGCGAGCACATCAGTCAAGCGCCCCACCGCAACCACCGCCTTCTCCCAAGAGAGCGAAATTAGGACCAACGGAAAGGCATTTAATTGACATCCATCCGCTTCCGATGTACTTCGTGGCGAAAACATGTTTGCTCGCAAAGCCATGCCATGCCATTCACAGCAGTTCTAGAGATAAGCACCGCTGGCGCGCTTGAATGGGCTACATTAATCTCGCAATCGAAACGACATTGATGCGAAAAATGGGCATTTCTTCATCGGTGGTCACGTTCCGTACACTCAAAATCACGTGTCGTCAATGCAAGGCAGTCAACATCGGCACCGGGCCAACAACATGCAGAACCAACGTCAAACTATCAATTCACCGCAGAGCAGTTGGTTGTGATGATGAGATCACTATGAAATGCCATTGGCATGGCAAGCATGATGAGCTCGTGGTGAACCAGCAGCAGCATTTGTTGTTGTCGATGCGGTGAATGAGTCGACAGCAATGTCTTTTCCATTCCGATGAAAACCGCACCTTCTCAAATTGGGCTTACCTCCCCGAGCGAAAGCCTCCGTTGGCGACCCCAGACGAGTTTACCTACAAATAATTAACATGAGGAAGGTGTGGCAATCCTCGAGGGATATGGAAAATTCTTTATCAGCCACCTTTCGGTTCAGTATGCTCCATCAATCGTACCGTCCTTTCGTTCTTCGAACGGCACAACGCAACAGCAGGGAATTTGCGACTGCCGAAAAAATGTGAGGGGCCTTCAAGCACACAAGCTTTAAATCGATTTGCTCTTGAGATCTCATTGAGGCACAACGACAGCACTCGAAAGCAATTTCACTGGCGTCGACCTGTGTGTGTGTGTGTATGTGTGCCTTTGCTTGTGTGGTATGCGTTTGTGTGAGCAACCTTCTGGAGCACAGCAACATCGAATTAAGTGGTCGCCATGGGAACAATGAAAGTCTTTGTACGGCCTCGGAATATCGAATAACCGACCGAGAGTCGTTCAAACTCAAGCGTTCGATCACTGCGCTATTCAAACATCTCTAACACAATAATTGCCGTTCAACACAACGATCACACAACGCCCAGACACGGATGATTAACGAAGGAAAATCTTTCGTCAAAACTATTGGCTCTGCGCAAATCCGACATCCATCCAAAAGCGCTTGTTTTGCGAAGAAAAATCAATACCAGAGTGAGAAGCTACGGAAATATTTTTGGCAAGCTCACAACATAGCACCGAGTCACATATCGTTCCGAGAGACCGGAAGGTCATCAATCAGTGCTCCGCATCACATTCGTGTCTGCCACAAAAGCAGCGCATCTATTTTGAAATTTTATCGATCGCACCGTCTCGTTCCCATGTCGCGCTCGACAATTTTCTGCACAAACATCCAATGGGCTGAGCTGTGGATGTGGCTTTGTGCATTCGATGTTTCACAATGCGGTCGGTACGACCGCCCGTCATTCATTGATTATAGACTCTGGCCAAACCGCCACTACCCAACCAGACAACGAATGATGAAATCAAATTCAAATTTTCAATCTGCCATCAATTGTTTGGTCATTACGAATTCAAGAAGCTCCTTTGGTAATTCATGGACAATCGAATGAACACGACCCAATAATGAGCCAATTAGAGATGATTGAGTTCATTTAAAGAATGTTGTTGATGGAAATGAATATAGTCATTACAGTTTTGGAGATTGGGAAATTCGAGAAAGGTTTTCCATTTCTGAGGTCGGGTCGAGTCAAATGACGCTTATTCAGATGTGACACGGATCTGGGGGGAGCATACTCAACTCACGGGAGAAATTCAAATCAAATCGACATTTTCATTACATTCCAACATTGTTCTATTCCCATTCAACTGCAATGCAACTTTTATGCAACCCCTGCAACTTCTCATAACTTTTCAAAACTTTTCAAAACTCAACTTACTTAACTCCTACAAAACTTTCATTGAACATTTTTTTAGCAGCAACAATAACAACAAATGCCATATAGGTTTCGGTGTTCGAATCATCGTCAGACAAAAATACTTCAAAAATTCAGCGAAAAGATCGCCTTTCATTCTGAAATTACGTTGGAGCTCAACGCAGCTAAGGTTCATTCATCCACGAACAATGATTCTCAGTCATGCGTAAACAATATCCGATATAAGACGCAATGGTCTTCTTTGAAAGTGAAAATAAATTCATCGGAAATGAACAGAGCAGAAACGACGGCAATCTCCTTCAACCAATAGACGACCAACGAAGAACGAACACATTTTATTCAACGTTATCTACTTTCTACGTGCAAGCCAAGTATAAAAAAGAAGCAGAGTAATCGTGCCTCGCAACCAAAAACATGATTGACGCTGATACAGCAGAATTCCCTGTTCGATGACAACAACAACAACAACAGCAACAGCAGCAGCAGCAGCAGTAATTCTCTTGGAATCACATACCGTTCAACTGTTTTGTGAGATTCCACTCTGAGACGTGGCAAACGAAATAACACGCTCGAGCGATTGAATCGTGTACGGAATCGGGCGACTACCATTCCGAAAACGAAGGGGAGTCCATGATGAAATATTTTGCGCATTTCACTATGAATAATTCAGCAATCTATTTTATTACGACCAAAGTATATACATAGTTGTTTTCGAATCAAATCGTCAAAATGAAGCATGAAATGAATGAGAGAAAATGTTGTGCGTCAGCACGATTTTGAAATGAGTTCGCCATAATTTGGGCGTTTTCAAGTCGAGCTCACACTCGAGGCCATTTTAGAAAACGTTTGTCTCTTTTGTTTCACGTTTAGCGAGCAGCAGTGAGGTTTCATCGAGTCGACTCTGTAGAGGGGAAGTTTTGGAATGGTGTCGACCTCGGCTTGGATTACTTTTACGGAGAATTTTAGCCCTAACATTATTTAGGATAATGACCTTTTGAATTCTTGGATATTTTTCAAAACTTAACGGATAATTTTGGAAAACTCTGGGGCACCTTGGATTAGTCTGGATATATTTGAAAACTTCTAGATATCCTTTGAATGTCTCTACAGGTATAGCTCTATCTAAACCTGAGATATCCTAGGATAAAATTTAAGATTACCCAAATAATTTGGATAACATAGTTTTTTTCAAATAGAAATAAGTTTCTCGAAACATTAACGATATCAGCAACATCGTCTCTCCAAAACGTTACGATTTTGATGACAAACCAGTAAAATTCACGAGAAAAAAAAAGCCCCAAAAAAACTCTAATTTCCTCTCAAATATCCAATCAATATTAGTCATTCGAAAGGCAAGCGATCAACAACGAAGAATTTAAAACAGCTGAATGCTGACCAACTGTTCAAACAGAAGCATCTGCGTTGATATTTCTGAAAAGAAAATCAACTAAAAACATCTGCTCGTCGATTGCCTGTTCTCATTCCCTGTTGGAATATTTGAAAAAAAAAAAAAAAAAAATTGTCGACTTGTGGCAAATCTTGCATTCGCCTGTGAAAAACAAATCGAAAAAGGAGAAACATATTTACATTTCATAAGCGCATTGCGGAGGTTATCCGAGTGAGTGGTTATCTTATCAGGCCGTGGGGTGTTGCGATTAAGTCTGACAGTAATTATTACTTCAGCAAATACTTGACGTGACTCTTACAATGATTGCGCTTCGAGAAGATCGCTCTCACGCGGAATGAGTGTGGGTTTTTGTAAAATATCCGTTGGCAATGTATTGCAGCGCATTCAAGCTAACAAGCATCTACATTGTGGCAAATTCACACATCTCCATCGATCGATATTCGATGCGACAACAACGAAATTGTTCTTGCGAAATCAACAAAATTGGTAATCCGATCGATATGAGTCGTTGCTGAGCGACCACACCGAAACGATCAATTCGAAAATATCAAATTACGTATTTTCGTTTTCGAACACCCAAAATATTCAATGTCCACGAACAGATTCTCTAATTCAATTGGTTGGAGTACCGTTATAGAATTTCTAATGAGGTTCGAAACCAATTGTCGAAATCCACAAAAGCATTGTGCGGCGCAATTGTTCAGCACAACAGATATGACCTCGAGTGTGACGGACGAAACACAATGCCAACGAAGACAACGACGACGACGGCCAACGGTGTACAGCGCTCAGCACTATTCCACTTGTGTATCTTATAATGGGCAACCGTCGGCTGTATGCACGCTGCGAT
>JANSTV010067951.1:0-11047 GCA_027564135.1 Lestremia cinerea
ATTAAAATATATTTTGCTATCCGAATTTAATCAAGTTTATTTGTGCCATCCAGTTTCGATATCTCTGAATCCCAACAAGTTCCAGGGTCAATCGGCTGGGTTCCATCGACTGGAGTAATCGTATAATCAATTGGAGCTCGTATCGCCAGTGCGGACGAGCACAAGACGAGGAGGCCACAAGCCGTCAGGAATCTCATTTCTATTCGAAGACTATTTCACACGCGCTCAACAAATCGGACTCACTGCTGGAGCATTACTGAGTTCCAACTGCGCATTAACCGCCTTTTATTCGATTCAGATGCAGATCGTAGCTCGCCACGGCAAATGCCCCGACGTGGATGAATTTGAGCTTTCTCGCTGAAGCACCTCTCATTCGAAAGCAAACAGTCTGTTTTCGAGTGGCGAAAGCAATTGCCACCTCACCTCGCGTCAGAATGGGATAAGTCTTTGGGGTTTCACCAGCGAATGACATCGACTCCCCAATCGGGCTTTTGCCCCAATCGCAAGTCGTGCCTCACCCTTGGATTGAATTTCTCAGCAGACAAATCCCAAAAGTAACGGGTTTGAGGAAAATCAAACACATTCAAATCGCCAACACCTCACTCGAAATGTCAAACCCCGGGCGAAGTTGGAATTTTCGGCAAATTCCAACAGATGACGCAACGCAACCGCAGCTGTCATCAAACACTGGGTTCAGTCCACCAGTGAAAGTGTATTTTTCAAAACAAATCCCAAACCGAATTTATCCGAAAGAAACGTAAAATGTTGGCGAGGTTTTTTGGCCAAAAATTCCGAGTGATTGCAATCAAATGTCAGTTTGAGAAACTGCACATTTTGTCAGCGCTTGCGATTACCGCCAAAGGTCATCAATCAGAGCACAACCGTTCCAATCAAAACGACCCAAGTCCGGCATCCTCGCATCGACTAGCTGGTGTCGCCTGCGGCATTCTGGTCAGTCTGCTCGGCTATCAATGCTTGGCAAAAGACAAAGAAACCCTCGCCACGAGCTACATTCACGCACATCTGCCGAAAGTGCACGCAGTCGCGGCAGAAGCATCCCACCGGCAAACGTACAATTTCTTCGCGGACGTTGTCGAACAGGCATCGCCATCAGTGGTTTACATCGAGATCAAAGACACGCGCCGCACTGATTACTACACCGGTCAGCCACTGACCGCCTCCAACGGTTCGGGATTCATCATCGACTCGGAAGGACTCATCCTCACGAACGCGCATGTCGTGATCAACAAACCGCACACGCAAGTTCATGTGAAATTGCAAGATGGCCGTACGTTTATCGGCTTCGTTGAAAACGTTGATCCAAAATCCGATTTGGCCACCGTTCGAGTCGACTGCAGGAATTTGCCGGCCATGAAATTGGGAGAGTCGTCTGACGTTCGGGCCGGTGAATGGGTCGTCGCACTGGGCAGCCCGTTGGCGTTGAGCAATACTGTCACCGCGGGTGTCGTTAGTTCCACTCAGCGAGCATCACAGGAGCTGGGACTCGCCGGTCTGTCAAGCAAACGCTCGTTCGAAGCATTTCACACTTTACTCACGACTTTTCAGGCAAGGACATCAACTACATCCAAACAGACGCTGCCATCACTTTCGGGAATTCGGGAGGGCCGCTGATTAATCTCGATGGGGAAGCGATTGGCGTCAACAGCATGAAAGTCACGGCGGGCATTAGCTTCGCCATCCCCATAGACTACGTCAAGGAGTTCCTCCATGAGAGTAAGTCAACGCCAATGCGGGACAACAGTCGATTTGACCCACCGTCATTTCAGATTCATCCACACACAGCCGCGATGAGACTGACTCTCAAAGCAAGCGACGCTACATGGGCATCACGATGTTGACCTTGACAAACGAAATCCTTCGTGAGCTCCGGCAAAGGAGCCACACCGTTTCCCCACACGTCACCCACGGTGTGCTCGTCTGGAAAGTGATCATTCGATCGCCTGCTCATGCGTAAGAATACCCATAGTGGACTCGCTCCAATTCACCTCTGAAATTCCATCAACAGCGGCGGACTGCATCCCGGAGACATCATCACAGCTGTCAATGGAAAGGAAGTGAAGAACTCGATGGACGTTTACGAGGCGTTGGCTCTCAAACAGCGCGCCCTCAATCTGAAAGTCTATCGCGGAAACGAGAAACTGGTCGTCACTGTGATCCCCGAAGCGGCTGAAAACTAAGAGCTGAGAGCTCCATCAATCGCTGTTTAGAACAAAACTGCTTTATTTCAATAATTTTTTTTTTCTTTTTTTTTATTAAAAACATTTCATATTGACATTTGCGTTTAATTTCCGCGGAAGATGAAGAACACCTCCATTGAAGTTGCATTCGCCGCGAAAACAAATCAAACAACAATTTGTCAATCCCAAGTCGAACGGTGCCGGCTATTTTGCGAACGATCAGTGATCATTCTTGTAAAAATTCATGCTTTTTGTTTTAAAAAGTAATTAAAAAAAAAACGATCTATAAATATGACGAAAAGAAAAAGAAAGTGAAGGGGGATGAAGTGGCGAGCAAGGCCTAGCAGTGGATCTGGGGCGCGTCGTGTCCATTTGTCGTGGCACCGTTTGTGGCGGCGCCATTTTTGAGTGTGGCCCCGTTCGTGTGCTTGGTCGGCGACGCTTCTGTGTAGGCAGCCTTCGTTTTGTGGTAGTAATGGAATATTTCATAGTTGTTGGAGTAGTTTCGAGGCAAATCGTATTTGATGTGATCGGCAGCGATGTAGACGGCACCCAAGGCCATGGCTTGTGTCAACTGGATGAGATTTATGCCAAAGTTGACATCGCATTTGGACAGTTCACGCAAATAGCCGACTTTCAGAAGATCCCAACTCTTCCAAACCGAGCCCACGCAGACGATATTGAAGGTTCCGTCCAAGACCAGTTGCGGGTTGACGCGAGGCAACAGAGCCGTAGTGGCTTTGCCCAAGAATCGACCGGATTCTTCGAAAAGATGTCTGCACAAGGCATCACCATTTCGTGCAGCAGCAGCAAGCTTCGCGCAGAGACCGGCATAAAAGGCTTTGTCGAACTTGGCGTAGCAATGGTCGAGCAAGTCGAACCGGGTCTCAACGTTGAAGTGTGTTTTGATCAGTTCCCACACGGTGCTGGTGTCGTACGGAGAATGAATCAGACCATCCTCGTGGTCAAACACCGTTTTAACGGCTCTGTGTGATGTCCACCAGGCTGCAAGAGAATCAGATCAAAAGCATTATTCACGGAAGGCAACAATTCGAAATTCATCAAAACAGCCCAACACTGATAACACGTCAAAGCAGGCGACGATAAGCGACTCGTGTGCATCAATTCGGTGTGTCGGTGCGATTCAATAAACGTAATCGCGCTCGCAAATCGCGATAAGAACGTTTTCAAGTAGACAAGAACAAAGAGATCGTACCACTTCCTTCATCGGCCAAGAAGCAACCCCAGCCGCCGCACTGATATGTTTTGCCATCGGGATTGCGGAGCAGGGCATTTGAGCCGGTGCCAGCAATCAGGACCATTCCGCCAAGAGGCGATGCTGTGAACACGCTGCCAATGGTGTCGCTGCAAACGTAGTACGCTTCGGATAGATCGGGATAATTGGCCAGCAATTCTCGTTCCAAAGTCTTATTTGTCGCTTCCTGCAAGTGAAGATCATCGGGTGTTAATATCCGAGTGGTGATGATCATTGGGGGCGATCCTACCTGTTCGCAACCGCTCAAACTCAGTCCGAGCGATTGGAGCTTCGTCTTCAGTGAGATATTCGCATCGGCTTTCGCACGATGAACCATGTCGGCGATGCGTTTTATCACCTCTGGAATGCCGACCGCCCAGTGATTGGTTCCTGGACCGGTCACCTTCGAGATGATTGATCCATTTTGATCGCAAATCACCAGCTTTGAATGTGTTGCGCCGCTGCAAAGAAATTTCCGATTAGTTTCATTCGGTTGGTCGCCGCCATTTCAACTACTGGAGCATTGACCTTCCAACGACCGGGGCGACTGACAAGACACGTTCACTGCCCAAAACGCGAAAATCATTTCAATCATAAATTTACGACCTCTCAGGAAGCGCCACAATCACCCTCCTATCGCCTTCGCGTCATTGTCAAGTGCGTTTCGATGACTTTCCACAAAACAGTTCAAGTATCAAATCAACGACTAGAATTTTTTCGTGTTTTTTTTGTTTGTTTAGAAAAACAATACCACAGACGTTATCTCAACTACGCATATTTGTCTTGGAACAAAATAACAACTCAACACAAAACAGGCCAATCGAGCCGAGAGACGAGGAAAAAACGTGCTCAAGAAAGTGAGTGGAATCCAGTTATCTTGGCCGTTTGGTTGCGGCTGGTCAAAAGTTTATCAACGCCTCGGAATGAGTCCGCTGGTTCGGCTAAACAGCGAGCTGCCCGGTCTGCAATAACCCCAGTGTTGTTGTTTGTTTGCATTTGATCATCCGTCCGATGATCGCAAGCCTCAATCATGCGACAAATGTGATTTGCGTTTGAAACGGGCGCCAAATCACTCGTGAGGTTATCAAAGCAACGTTTACGGGCTAAACGTCAAGGTTAAGGCGACACAGCTGCGAATGAATGTCAAACGGTTGAGAAAAGCGTCGATAGGAAAATCTCTCAAATTAATTTTCACACGTCGCAGTTCCGCCTCCATCATCCGATTATTCAATGAAATCGCCAGCCAATCAAGGAATTCACGCGAAATATTCATTGATTGATTAATTGAAGCGGAATTGTTGTCAAACTATCCCATCGAAACGATAGCCGTATCGTTTTCAGAGAAACACACACAAGCGCAGTGGGCGCGTATCGTGTGCGCTCGAATCAATTTACCAAAAATAAATTCCGACTGACGACTGGCTGGCCGTCCGTGCGCGTTTCTTCAAACGGCTCGTGACAATCGTAGCGAATTTTTTTTAAACCGAAAATCATCTGTTTTGTACGCATTCGATACGACGTTTATGCAAAAGAAAAAAAGAGAAAAAAAGAGAAAAAAAGAGAAAAAAAAGAGAAAAAAAATCAACCAAAACAACGAGTCGGTTGTTTCCGAGTCTTTGTGAGGAATCTTGGATTTGGCGTGTAGTCGATTGTCGATCACTTATCGGCGTCTGTCGTCGATAATGGCGAAACAATAAAATGCTAATCTCGGTGCTTTTGGCAGTGGTTGTTTGTTGTTGTCGGTTGCCTTGCCAAGATTCGAGATCGATAATTGGGGAGGGCCGGGCCTCGCGGACACAAGCACTGGGCGTCGCTGGTCGAATGAAATGGGTGAGGTTGTCGCAGAAGAAGGTACCCTCTGGACGACCAGACAAAATCGATATTTAAGTGAAACTCGATAAGGTCCAATCGCCGAAGACGACACTCGCTGACGTCCGTCGTGAATCAATCTAATTACCTGATTGTACAACTGGCCGAGTCGCCGACACCAACATCTGTGTGCTTTTCATTTTTCAGCTAAAAATACGACAGAAGTCGGTTGGTTTCGGCGCCTGAGTCGGATGGAATTTCATTCGAGCAAACATTGCGCCGCCGTTCTCTGTCGGAGGAGCATCCGTGAAGTGCGTGACACGGTGAATGTGTCGTCGAGGGACTCGCGCTCCAACACACCGCACATCCAACGTTGATGCGAAAAACCAGTTCTTCATGCAAATTCGATTGTGAGTCGAGCACAAATTTTTGCGCGGTTTATCTGAGATGGCTGAACGACCGATAAGCGAGACGAACTTATGCGAATTTCGAAATGAGTCGCAGAATGTCAGCCCGTCGAAGGTCAGAATGTCCTACATCGGTGCTGTGATTGCGGTGCCAGGGTGATGGCAATGCCTCTGCCCAGCCACAATGTTTGACCTCACTCTCTCTCAGTTACTCTCTCTCTCTTACTCTTTCTCTCTTACTCTGTCTCTCTACCTCCCTCTGACATTCGCTCGCGATTTGACCCCCAGCCTCGGAGGGTCATCGTTGTTTACCATTTTCCGCAACGGGAAAAAGCGGGACACTAACGCGCAAATAGACACAATCAACCGTTGCGATGATTAATTATCGTTTTTATGTAATCCCATTGAAGTGATGTGTGACAACGTCTGAACTCGGCAGTGATTAAATTTCATTTTATTTTATTTGCTTTTTTTTTGTGCGCGTTTTTTTTTACTTTCGTTTTCTTTCGCGTTTCTGTTGTTTTTGTTAATTATGTTTTCAATTTTGTCATCGAAACAAAGCGATGCCTCCATGCGTCGTCTTAAGCGATATTAAATTTCTGCTTTGCCCACTTTGAGCAAAACTGATAACGCATTGAATTTCGGTTGACGGACGTGTAGGGAACCGCGAGGAAGAAGCGACACAAAAAATCAACAGCAAAATGTGTGTGTTTTTCTCCTCGCGGAAAGCAACGGTTCAAGGTTATTGGGAGTTGGTGGTCGCGAGTCGCGCAAAATGAACGCTTTCAGGAGACCGACTCCCGCTTTGGACTTGATGATTCCGTCCCTGGTTGCATGTTGACCCAGGCGAGTTCGTCTCAATCATTCGAGAAAACTTCGTCTAAATTTAGGAATTGTAACAAACGCAATTACAATTTGAATCAGCAACAATCAGACGACAATCACGAATTGTGTAAACGATTTAATGGAGCCAATTGAATTCAATTGAAAATCAATTGGATGACCGTTCATTGACAGAGACTGCAATTGCAGTGGTTTTGAGTTGTTTAAAATTGGAAAAATGTGGCGACGGAAATAGATTTGGGCGAAGGGAGAGTTTCCACCCCGGGGAAGAATCCAGCGGGTCCTAGGTCGAGGAAGGTCCCCTTAGGCTTGAAATGTCCAGAGGAACTCCACGCAACACCCACTCGCTCCGGTTCAACACTTACCCCTCGATGCCTCCGTAGAAATACTCAGCCATTCTGTTGATCGAATCCCGTTTGAAATCAAAACAAAACCGTTGCGCACCAAAACACCAGTCGATGTCTTTCTCTGTGTCTGCGTTCTCAGCTCAGTTGCAAAGCCAATGTGGGTTTCTCGTTGTTTGTGATTCTTCTTTCTCCTCAACTTGAATCGGGTTCAGATCGAAAATCGTTGAAAAAGAAGATTTCCGCGAAAAAAATGCACTTGAAATGGCCGTTTGTGGCGGTTGGTTGTTTTGGCGAACGAGAAAATTTCTTGTGTTTTTTTTTTTGTTTTGGAAGAAAATCGGCTCAACTTCGAACACCAGCTGTTGTGTGACACACTCAACCACGTTGCACAAACGACTGAAACGAAACGAAAAATTCAGAGGAAAAAGCTTTTCGAACACAAGCGTTTATTCGCACAGCCTCGCGTTCCGTTGATCGTCGCGGAATGTGAACGGTGTAACTGTATTGAGTGTACGATGGTCAACGGCAGCAATCGATGACGACGACAGCGACGGCAATACATTGACGCATCGCTAGCAAGTGTTTCGAATGCGATATGCTTTCACTCGGCCCAGTGGAACGGCATGGCATTCAAACGGCAAGAGGCAAATCAAAACAAATACAAAACCGCTTTTCACCTTTCTCGCTCGCTCGCTCTCTCTCGCTCTCTTTCTCTCGCCATTTTCGAATGCTTCCAAAGCCTCGAATGTCGAACACATTTCGTCTACAAGGTAAACGCAATCGAATGCAGCCTTTTTCGAATGGTTGGAGGTCTCAGCGGTGACATGTCGACTGCTGGCCATTTCTTTGATGTCGCCCACTCAAGAGGCGATCGGCTTTCTGGAGCGGTGTGCGCGATGATGTAAACGCAACAAGTTTGACGGCTAGGCCGCGTTATGTAATGCGCGTGCGGTACGGTTTTGCCAGTCGGATTATCGGAAGGCGTTTTTTTTTCTTCTTCTTTCGGTTTTTATCAACACGCTCGCGTTATTTGGATGATTCCAACACGATTCGCACACACAGCGGCCGCTCTCAATGTGTGTTCGGCGTTCCATCAATTGCGCCGTTTGTAGCGAAAGACGCACATTCGTTTGATGGTTTGCGTTGCATTTTGCGATGCAAATGAACTTTATGTCGATGCGTCAAGGACGTGAAAAGGTTGAACGATTGGATTTTACTTTCAAATTCGAATCGAAACATTCCGGTCGATTTCAATTGAAACCGGTTGCTAGAAATTCAATGCATTCGACCGCGGAAATTTGTTTGTGCTCTAATTGTCTCAGCTGTTGAACGTCTGTTTTGTCGCTAGCGAAACAGACAAAACAATTGTTATGTCATTATGGCAGGCATGCGAGAGTGTGTGTGTGTGTGTGTGTGCGTCGTTGCATACATTGGCGGTCATTGAGCAAATCAGCAAAATCCATACGATTAGAACGTTGTGCATTGACGTCAGTGGGCCGGGTGCGACGCGCCTAACCAGCGACGAAAGAGAAATCATAGAGGAACGTCTATTAATATTACCGAATGAGCCAATTGGATCTCGTCGTGGTCGACACACAATGCACTCCAATTCGATTTCAATACATTTGCGCGATGGCATTCATCAGCTCGTCGCCACCATCACTGAACCACTTCAACCGATATGCTAATGCACCAGTTCATGCTGGCGATGTTGCATTGACGCAAAAGGTCGACGATTTGTTTTCGTTTCGCCGAAAACACACATTTTCAACGCGCTGATGACCTGCATTTACCATTTTATTGGTGATTTCTCGCGTGCTGCGGCCTTTCGAAACGCATTATTTTGACTTTGGACGGGTTTTACGACACACAAACGGCTTTGTGTACGATTTCAACAAACACAACACAATTGAGGATGTAAATACAATTGACGTTTCGATGGTTGCGGCGAATTGAGTGCGGCGAAGTGGGTCCCTATCGGGGAATGGATGGGTTTGATTGAGGAATCGGGAAGATTCGAGTTGGAATGAGGGTTTCCGGGGGGGTTTTCATATCGCACTTGGAGGAGGGGCCTGTATCCAGGATTAGGGGGAGGGTCCTGCAGGTCAACACCAGACATTGGATCGGAGGGGGTCTCTCCTTCAGACAAGTCAAACCGTGTCATCTTCAGACAACCAACTTCCAACTTACGAATGGTCAGTCAAAGACGAAGCAAAACCGGAAAAAGCAAGAAAATTTATTTTACAAAATAATTTTTATTCAAATAATCATTGATAAACGGCCATTTTCGGAACATAAAACAAATGAAAATCATTCAAAAAGTAACGATTGTCATCCTAAATTGGTATTGAAATTGTATCGTATGTCGTTTTGTACAGAATTGAAATGCCTCTCAAAGGCTCCTCCGGAATAATACAAAAAGATGAACTAATAATTATTAATAATAATATAAACATCACATATATTTCAATATTCCTAAACGTACGCGCGTTCAAAGCTCAAGCACTCACATTTACAAATACCGAAAAATACAAAACGACTCGACGAAGGGCAGCCGTCTCCTCCGTCCTCCCCCCACACACACACATGTCCCTCCTTCGCGCGTCATCGTCACCCACATCATCATCCATAAATATCTCTCATTTTATTATCCATTCTGAATGTTGGAGCGTTAGGCGTTCAACATGTTATCTGCAGTCCGAGTTCCGTTATCGTGCACATTGAATGCGATAGGAATTCACTAATACTCTTAATTTGACGAGGAAATTGAAATACAAATTCTTATAATTTACAAAACACAAAAGTAATAATTTAAATTCCTGCTTTGTTTCGGTCTCGGGGAAATGGTTTGTCTCGTCCGAATGTTCGAAACGGCCCATCAAAGTCTCGAACACCGTCATCCGCCGATGCCGAATCGTTTCCAATAGCAAAATCGACGTTGAAAAATAAAATACTTAAAACTTAATGAGGATTTTCTCTGATTTCCTATCGAAACAAAATCGAACAAAATTCTAAGAAAAAATTCTCCAATTTAATTTGTGAATTGGACTGATTCGACATAATTTTTGCATTGCATCAAAATAATATTATTTTTTTCCTTATTTTTCAACAGTTTTTTTTTCTGAAAATTCTCGATAAGCAACTGCCTCACTGGAAATTCTTTAGAATTGTTGTCGATTCGCATTCCCGTAAAATGGCCGTTCCGGTAGCTTTGGCGGTGGATTCGGATTGGGTCGACTACAAATGAAAATGAAATCGATTAGATTTTTCCCGCAGACAATTCCCGTGGGATGGATGCAGTGCGCTTGCAGACAAGTTCATACAATTTTCTAACTACATGAAAGCATTTCCTACGATTCGACGGTCTAAAAGCATAAGTTCAGGTGTCGATTAGATTGTGCTGGCTTTTGTGCGTTGCCGAGGGCCAGAGACTTACTTACTTTTCGGTCAGAGTTTTGAAAGCAGAGTTTGTTAACTAGAATAAGGAAAAGGCGTTTATTTGGCTGCGTCAGTTGGAGTGACGGGGTTAGATTCTCCAAAGTCAGGCGGATTAGTCGTTGTTGGTGAGTTGTTAGAACACATGGGCGAGTTTTGCGTGTTAATTCGGCGAAAGCAATGACTCAGCGCGTGCGGCGAAGAGAGAATAATTTTCAGGGGCAAAGCTCAGGTTTAGGAATGTGCAATTCGGACAAGTTCTAGGTGTTTCGAAACGAAATCCGAATTTTTTCGGTGTTTTTTTCGGTTTTGTCCGAATTTTTCCGGTTTTGTCCGATTTTTTTCGGTTTTGCCCGAATTTTTTCGGTTTAGTCCGAATTTTTATTCAAATTCATCCGAATGCACTCAAATTAGTTCGGATTGTCTTAAATTTTGTCCGAATTTCATCGAATTTGTCCGAATTGATTCCTAAAAATGGCGTCAAACTTGGAAATCATAATCAAATTAAAATCTTGAAAATTTAAATGAAATGAAATGAAAGACATTCGATTGTTTTCATTAAGATTTCATTTGCGATTAATAGTTTTTGGTTGCTCTCCTCTCGTCAATTTAATACTTCTGCATTTAACTTAATGTCCATCATGTATTTACGAGATTCATATTTTTTTTTTTAATATATGACTTGAACTTTGTTTTTAATTAAATTTTTTTTTCATTTATTTTTTTTTTTTTTTTTTTTTTTGCTTTTGTTTT
>JANSTV010067962.1:0-11042 GCA_027564135.1 Lestremia cinerea
CGGCCCAAGTAACGGAATGTGCTTACGCATGATTACACATTGGAAATATTAAAATTATTCCGCTGGATGGTTTTCTCCTCGGCGAAGGCAAATCCACCGCAAAAACAACGAATTCCTCATCGGCGACGACCAAACGGATGGATGCAAATGGGCCATTCGAGCGAATGCCATTTCCATTATTTTCTTTAAGTTTTTTTTTCTTCTTCTTTCTTTTAAATCGATTTGATCCATTACGAAATGACAGAAAATGGCAGAGTTTGTGGCAGTTTGATTGGTTAATGAATTGCCCGCGGAAATGATTATTGGACGGAGCTTCCAGTCGGATGTCGTTCCAAGGTGAGCCATTCGAGTTAATGAGCTGTGTCTCCAGCGATGTTTGACGCTTGAAGGCCTCTCTTGAATGAGTCGATTTCGATGACGAGGGCCATTCGCCTCCTCCTCGCCTCGAATCGAATCCATTTCGATATCCATTACGGAGAAGGCATTGCTGTCTCTTTCTTCATTCAATTCAATCCGGCGAACGCATCCTTGCAGAATGCGAGACGGTTGAACGAAAGGAAGCGCAGAAGAACTTTTCTTTTGTGTCGGAAAATTCATCGAAACATTTTACAATATTCATCTGGAGCTGCGTTCCTCTTTGCCTCGTTCTATCTGCAAATCGCTGGATATGACGCGAGTTTCATTTTCATAAGTTTTTCATGAAAATTCTCGTCGAAACAAAATACCTTCATTGGCAGAGAGACAGCGGAGGCGGCAATGACGACAAAGACGATAACGATGATGGCAATCGGCAGCGATTATGTGCGTCGCTGAGACGAAATTGCCGGAAAGGAAGAGGCGAAGCAAAGCAAAACAGCTTCCGATTGCGAGCTGTGCAATTGATGTGTCGCATGGCGTTGCGTCGTCAGTGAGGAAGAAGACGACGGCGACGACGAGGAACAAGTTGAGACAATTTTGTGCCTGTCTCAAAGTTGTGCATGCATTGACAATGGCTCGAATGTCACATCGTTGTCAACTCGATTGATGGATTCAAAGTTTTCAGTTTCGTTTTTTTTCCTTTTCGGATCGACGTGGCCGCCAGAAACGTTGGCGATGCGGACGACTCTGAAGGAAAATCAGTTATTGCCGTAAGATTCCAACATTCTGAGAGAGCGACGCCGTTTACCTGCAAGGCGAACGCAAAATGGAGTTTCTTCTAGGAAAACCTTTTGGATTGAAATTGATTTTAAAAGTTTCGTAGAAATTATCGCAAATTGGGTGGACTTGTGGCGCGATTCATGGAATTTCCAATCAATTCATCGGCGGCCCTGTGAGAAATGCGCTTTGCTGACGCCGAAGGGCTGCCGTCGGTCAGCATCAATATTAACGGAGTAGCTCTCGTGGTGGTAACCACTCCAGCGTGGGCGACTCAGTCCAAGCCTTTCTCTCGAAATTCCATGGAAGCTACTCCCCAATTCCCGCGAAATCAATTTCCAAATTAAATACAAATAAAACGCAAGTAATTTCTCGTTTTCTTAACGTACAATAAAATATTTATTTATTTTATGTCTCTTCTTTTTGATCTCTTTTTTTGCATTTTCTAGAAAAAAAAAACATAATAAAATTTTAATTAATAATTTATCAATGGAAATCATAGAGCAAAATTTATATAAAAAAAACCACAAATTGCTTGCTTTTCCTCATGAACAATTGATTTTCCACTTCTTATCTTTACATATCTAAATTGTTTAATTTATATTTTTTAATAAAATTTAATTAATTAATGCTTACATCCATTTTAATCAGTAATATTCATTTGATAATTTCTATCTAAATATTTTGACAAACAAAAACAATTTGACAAATTTTCAACCGAATAAACTAACGAATTGATTCGCTGAACGCAAATGCAACGAAACAAAGGAGAATTTATTGTTAAAAAAAAAACAAAAACAAATCGACATCAAAACACTGACGTACAATTTCGATTCGGAAGCACACATTTCAAGAAAATGCGTCCAAATGAATTAATTTTTCTTTTTCTCTCTTTCGCTAATTTACTTCTTTTATTTTTCAAATAAAAGAAGAATAAATGTTCCGAAAAAAACAAACTAAATACAATATATTTTCTCGCAAAACAAGAAAAAAAATGTAGACAAATCAAAACAGAAAATAAAAATAAATTCGAAAAGACAAATCAAAGTGCCTTCCGAGAATGTAATCGCCCGAGCGAGAAACGCCTGTCCAAAAATCGATACAATTCACTCGCGTTCACCGCCGAAGGAGTGATTCCTTTGCGATTCGAATACCTTCGAAACAACAATATTTACAAAATAAAGAATCGTTCAATTTATTCTTTTATTTTAGTGATTTATTTCGAGTAAATACATTTCTTCATGGAAATCGTATTGCTTGCGCTCAAATGGCGTGGCATTGTGTGGGAAACTGGGAAACCGCTACTCTTCAAGAATTAAACCGAAATCCAATATCGGATTTGGCTTTCATTCGCACGTCACATTACCGCAACGCCAACGCCAAAACACCGAAAATCAACCCAAGTCGAAAGGATAAAAGGTGGAAGGGAACTCTGGGAGGTTGGCTGGGAAAATTTCCTGGAAAATTTTCAGTCGATAATTTCCCCGAAAACCCGAAGGAAAGGAGTGTCCGCTTAACCATTTGAGCACAATTTCCCGTCGCAAGTGTTTCCTGTTTTATTTCTTAGCCAACAATATCATTATCATGCCAGTGCCTGGGCTGGCTCCGTAGCAGCCATTGTCCCAGCCATAAGTCATGGGCATGCAAGTCAATTGGTTCCCTAATCTAGTTTAGTTTCGATGATAAACCACCACAAAATATGAAAATTCCATTCCAATTCCTTGTCGTCGCTTCCCCCCGCCCCATCCGCGCTCACTTGCAGCGAGCTGGCACTGGCGCAACCCTCTCGTCCTGTTGTTCAGTTTATGTCTCCGAAGGATTTCAGTTTCCTCTACCTTTTATTTGATGCGATTTATTATCCTCAAGTAATGCATTCTTCCTTGTTTATCGCGGTCCGCCCGCCCCGCCCCACTCTTCTCTCTAATCCGAAACCGGTGCATAGCCATCGGTTCGTTTATCACGAAAATATGTTGCATTTCATTTCGAAAAAAAAAACATAAAATTGTTTTGCGAATGCTTCCGGTGCCCGATGCTGGCACATTCGCCATTTCATTCTCGTGTGCACGTCGAAGGTGTGTGTGTGTGTGTGAGCCACATCTGAAAGCGAGGACACTGTTAGCAGAGCAGCCAGTTGCCAGCCGGTGGGGAGCGCCGAAAAGCGAGTCTCGGCATTAGCCTGAAAGCCCCATCATCGTTTCGCATTTTCACAGTTGGCATTCGGCGGCGCTTTTTGCATTCTGCTCGTTGTCGCTCTGCGCGTTGCACACAAGAAAGACCGAAGCGAGTCCGGACGAAAGGAATAAAAACACGCAATTCCTCCACAAGTGCTTGTGCTTCGTCTCGTGTTTTTTTTTGCGGGAAAACTTGAACGGTTTTGAAACCGACGACGACCGAAAACAAAAAACCGCTTCGCAAAACTTCAGTCCGTACGTTTTGTCTTCTTATCTTCTTCGAATTAGTTTCAACTTGGCTCACCGTCGGTCCGTCGCTGTGCACTCTCCTCGGTTCGCGTGCTGGTGTGCTGCGATCTTTCTTTTCCTGGCTTTGGCCGAACGAAGACGAACAAATTGCGGTGATTATTTCTCGTTTAGTTGGTTTTGTCTTTGATTTGATTTGCTATCGCATTCACCATTGTTTGTTTGGGCAACAAACGGGAGCAATGCTCTTTTCCGCTTCTTCGGTTCGCTTCGGTTGGTTTTTCTTCCTTTTTTTTTTTTTCTTTTTTTGGGTAAGCAAATTGCCGACATTATGTGATGAATGGGCTCTCGAATGCTTTACGATTTCCGGGCGGTCATCCAACTTCGTCGTACTTACCGTCGGCATTTGTGAGCAATCTTGGGTTTGTTCGTTTTGTTTGAATTTCATTTATTTTTCTGTCATTTTAATTGTTGGGGTTTTCTTCCTTTTCTTCTTTTTCTTTTTTTTACAAAAATAATCCAATTTCCTTCGTCTCAATATTTTGGTTGATAATTTCGGATTTGTGACATTGCCAAAGGCTGGTCGCCATTGGATGACCAGTCGATTGAACCGATTCGGATGTCCAATCGTGCCCCAGTCAATGCCCCTCGTTCTCATTCAAAACCGAATCGTTCTTAGAACGCATTTATTAAATTCTATCACAAAAAGAGAGAAAAAAAAACAACAACAAACTCGAATCACTGTCAAACCTGTTAATTAGTCTTGGGATCCGTTCCATGTCAGTGTGTTCGATGCTGTCGGCCGCTGTGGGCCACCCGAAACGGTTGGTGCCTTAACAATAATACGTGTAATTACAAACTAAATAATTGCCACTAGAAAATGGTCGAGAGAGTTCGCCCGAAAACGAACGTTGCATTGCCGTGAGCAATCGCCGGCAAAAACGAATGGGAAAATGTTCAACGGAATCGACAACATTTTCACGTATTTGCGAAGAAAGTGATTTGATCGGGATTTAGCTGATAGTCGTCGTCATCGTCGTCGTCATCATCGTCGAAATCGTCGTGAGCTTCATCGTTTTGGAAATGTAATTGGTCCATAATTGGTTTGAATTTCGTGCTGGCATCCGGGGAAATGGTTAATGTTGTTGTGCCCAGACCCAAACCGGATCCGCCTCCGGCCGGTTTTTTGGTGCGTTTTGTTTTCGCCAGTTTGTTGTATTTCACATTGGTGTGTGCGTCTCGATAGGTGTTGCGCTGGAAGGGGTAAGAGCATTTGGGGGGGAATGTAAGCGATGAGGTTGATTGGGTTGGAACGGTGGGAATGCACTGTCGATGGATCAAGTGCATCGGACGTGCCTTCGTCGTTCCCTCGCTTGACGACTCGGGCGGTCAACGACCCCCTAGTCGCATCACTACCCGCCGAAGCCAACTCACCTGGACCACAGCAAAAACAACAGCAAAGAGTGTGATGATCAGGAGGCAAGCGGCCACCGCGATGGCCGTTATAGTTGTCGTCGTCGAGCTAAATTGTGAGAGAAAACCTGTTGATTGTTTTCCAGCGGCGGCCGCCCCATTCCCGAATAAACCGTCATCAGCACCGAACGGTGTTATCTGCTGTTCAGCACCATTTGCTATGCGACGTTTGCCAGCCGGTGAGGAATTGATGCAGCTGCCTGTTTATCGTATCGGAAAAGCGGGGCGAAAAGTTAGCAAAGCGAAAAGTAATGGCCGTCTGGCTTGAACGTCACCTGTGTCCTTGTCGCAATGGCAGCAAGATTGATCTTCGGGTGCGGCATCTGTTGAACAGC
The DNA here is from genome assembly GCA_027564135.1 of Lestremia cinerea. Taxonomy (NCBI): domain Eukaryota; kingdom Metazoa; phylum Arthropoda; class Insecta; order Diptera; family Cecidomyiidae; genus Lestremia; species Lestremia cinerea. The sequence goes on from JANSTV010067962.1 coordinate 5,360, forward strand.
AAGGCACACACTGATTGTTGAGTCGATCCAAATGCAATGGGAATGCACAAGTCAAACATGAATATTGGCCGGGACCGCTGCACGACCGACAAGATTCATGGCATGTTTTGCAGAGTTGCGTCGGCGGATCGTAGAATTGTGAGCCAAGGCATTCCATGCAAAGGCCACCGTCCAACATGAAATGGGACGGACACGATGTACATGCCAATGGGCCGGCCCCTGTTGGATACGAAACAGAGGACGATTTAGTACAAAACGACCATTTACATTGTGACGATGACTTAGTGCCAATTGCGAAATTGCCTGCAATTATTTCGAACCGCGTCGGTTTGAATGCATTTCGAGGGTAAATGACGATTATTTGTCAGAGCTTCGTGCATGTTCTGGGTCGTGATGGATACGTGGAAAATGTTTTGGACAGTTTCCTGTGATGGATTTAATGACGTCGTTGTTTCGACGGGCAGCTTATGGAAATGAAGCCTGACTGATTGAGCAGTGCATTTTTCACGATTCATTTCTCTAATTTCCAAAGGGTTTCCGCTCGGATCAAATTCAAAATCGAATTCTCTCTTGTTCCTATCCGCTTAACCAGCTCAAAAAAGCATCGTTTCGTTTAAATTCACAGAAGCCGCTTAAAATCAGCTTGCAAACTCAAGCTCGATTTCAGGTTTACCGTTACTCCATTCCATTCCGCGGAAAGAATTTTTGCGGAATTTTCCCGATTTTTAGTTTGCTTTAATTCCTACGAATTCGCTAATTGGCCATCGTGCAGAGCTTTTCCATTTGGGTGTATCGGAACTCCCGTAGCGTAGACTCATTCCCTCCCGAGGTTCATTCAATTTCAAACAACGACGAGGTCAGACCCGTCCATTCAATGGGATCCATTTCAATCGGTTTTCGCTCATTTGAACACTCACCATCTTTGTTAATATTTTGCGACATGGCTCGACTCTCGGCTCTCAGCCCATTATTTATGGTTGTTATCGACAAAAAAAAAACTTTCCTTTCAACGCGTATCATTTTCCATTTCGCTTTTGTTTCTTCGAAAGAATGGAACCGGTAATAAATATCAGCATTAGTCAAGCCAAAAGCATGTTTTGACAAAAGTTTTCGGACCGAGACAAAACCGAAAGACACAAAACGACACTGACACACACACACAGACACACACGCTTACACCCACCAACACAATACACAGCCGATCCAGAACAAGAGCATCGAACAAAACATCAACTTTACCAAACATTTTTAAATGAAAAACTTCCAGGCGACCGAGCATGGGTTCCAATTAGGCCTTGAGACAGGTTTTCATTACAATTGAAAGATGAATTTTCCAAGAAATCGGAGATATTTAAAGAAGGCGGCTCAATGAAGGTGAAGTGCGGTTTGTGTGTTGCGGAGAAGCCGACAGCAATGGCTGGTAATTTCCGAAGGGGAAAAAACCGTCCTTTGACCCCTTCGCTTCCGATCGCGCTAATGAACAGCGCCTTGTAAACGGCCTGTCTTCCGTTTCATTAAGCAATGTTTCGGTGTCATTATGAAAATTCACAGTGCGTGAATATCGCTCGCACACAAAATGCGACCGTAAATCGTTATGTTGGCAATCGCATGGTTCATTTTCGTAGCGAGAGCCAGAGCGCTCGTTTCAAACAATTAAACCAAGTCGTAAACCACGGAGAAAAACATTCCAGTTTAATTTCAGTGGAACAACATCAAATTGCAAATAGTCATCAAAGATATTTCCCGTCAATTTGAGCATTCAAGAGCCCACCCAGAGGATGAGTGACGACGCTGAAATCATTCTCAAACGACATCCACTTGATGGAAAATTGAAATTTTCATTTTTCTTTCATTATTTTTATCATCCCATTTGCGTTCCCATTTTTTGGGACGTCACCCGTTTTCGACAAATGTGCGATGGAAATATAAACATCATGCGATGTCAAGATGCACATCTTGATGGTTCGAGGAGCATCCGATGGGAGGTACGGAAGAGTGAAGGAGTGCGGAAGATGCTTGAGAATGTTCTTTGTGTCGGGCAATAAGCGACGATAACACGATCCATTCTCAGATAATGCCATCAAAATGAGCAACTCAAAGAGCTGCTAAATCGCACAGTCAGACGAATGTCGTTTTCCCGAAGGTGAAGAGAAATCCACATCCAGCTTAGCTGACGGTGAATGCACACAAATGCGCTTTTAAGAAGATTTTCTCCACTTTTTTTTCTTTCTCGTCCGTTGCTGCTCTTCGTCACCGTTGCTGTTACGGCATGAGTGCTCAAGTCGGCGTCGTTGATGTCGTAGTCACCGCTTTCATCGTTTGCTCGTCTAAAACAACGGCGACAAATGTAATCAAAAGCGCCAGTTGAGTGCTGGCCCAACGAGCAATCGGTGAGACACTTGTGCTGCATTCGAGTTCATCGCTACGCCTTGCAACTCGATCATCAACGTCATCGGTGTCTTCGTCCCAGTTGCTATTTGTTTTGTGCACCAGCTTATCCCGTTAATCCAAAAGAATTTCCAACATTGTCGCACTCCAGCACTCCGAACGAGTCCGAATCGGAAATGCCGAAAGGAATGCCAGCCAGTTGCGAGCAAAGTGCCGGAATGTTTTTGTTTTGGATCATTCTGAAATGTTAACGGGAATGGACGCTCTCGAATAGCAGCACTTTTTTCATTCTGTTTTTTTTCCTCTTTGTGACATTGCTATGCTGGTCACAATGTTTCACAATTTCATTCTCGGCATTGCGAATTCTGACAAGAAAATTTGTTATGGAAATGACGTTTTTTTGCGAAATGTCGGCTGAGGGACTTCAATGAAACGGCTTGGGAATCGGTTAATTCAACGAATTATTCACATTTCACGCGTCACCGAATCATTTCGACCGAATTTTCTGGCATGTGTCATCTTCTTGGGACATCCTGATCCTGAATAATTTCATTCCTATACCGAAATGACTCCACCCAACCTCGTCCTAAGCTGACAATTTAATCTTCATACATTCCCTCGAAATGCTCTTTAAATCCAAAATGGATTAGAATCAAACCGCTCGACAGCAAAGTTGAAAGTTTTTCTCCTTTGCCTCGGTTCATCGCAGTGAAGATGCAACGCAGAAACTTCTCTTTTGAGAGAACTTCTTCCGTAATCGCACTTACCTGAGCAGGTTTTACAGTAGTGGTGACACTTCTGGCACCCAAACTCGGACTTGAAGAAACCCTCGGGACACTCGGGATGACATTCCCCGCTAGCCAATTGCCAATTTTGCGGGCATTTAACGCATTGATCTCGACGCGGCCCACTGCATGTGGCACAGCTGAGATAGCATTTGGCGCAAACACCTCGATCACTGTAGTAGCTGCAATGAGACAAACATTCAACAATTGAATTGCCGGGCGCGGTTCCAGAGCGACAGTGGCGATGACGATCATTCACTTACCCATCGGCACACGTAGTGCCACATTCGCCACTTTGCAGGAGCAATCCTTTCGCACAAGCCGTACAATTCATGCGGGACACGCATTGAGTGCATGTATGCAAACATTTGGCACATATGCCAGCTTCCTGATAATAACCATCGTCGCAAGCACTGACACATTTGCTATTTTGCAGCAACAATGGCGAGGCACATGTTAAACAATCTCCTTCAGTTGGCCCCTTGCATGTTTCGCATGTTGAATGGCATGCATGACAATGACCATTATCGTAATATTCAGCTATATTTCGGGAATTGCCAGAAGGTTGGTTTGGTTTTGCGGAACGGGAATGGGAATGGCACGATCGGGCGGGGGGAGTGGGAGTAGAATGAATAATTAAAAAAATTTCCCATTTTTTCTTTCTTTTCGTTTTTCTCGGTCAATTGTTTCGTCTAAGCTTGGAATATTTTGGCTGCAAAACAGCTCTGGCGTGCTTGTGACGAGACAGCCATTGTGCTCGATGATAATCGGCTTTTGTTCCCGGGGCTTTCAATCGCAACCATTCGGAATTCATGCAAGACTGTTCATGAATAGGTTAAACGTCGAGCATTTCGATTTGTGCCATTTTCAAAATGATATTCTCTCAAAATGAAAACCAATGTGGTATTTTGACAGCTCGAATCCGAGCTCGTACTTGTGCACGCAACATTTCCAACGAATTTCCTCCTCGTGAATATGCGATGGCTTAGCCATCGTATTTGAATAATTCGCCTCTTCAGAAATATTCACAAGTTTCCTTCAAGTAATGCAATTCACGGAGGAAGCGGTTCGGAAATTCAGCAAATTGCATTGAGAGGATTTGTCGAGAGACGAAAACAAAAGGAAAACTAACGGCATTTGCCGTAATAACGGGAGGTGTATCGCATGCACCAACCGAATAAAAGCGAATCAACATTTTCCCACTAATTGGAAATAAAAACAATCATCAAAATGGATTTGAATCGTTCCGAATGGCTCTAATCGCTGCAGTTATAATCATCATCGACGTCATTAAAACATTTTTCGCAAAACGGAGGAGCAAAAAACTTGTTGTTTCGAAAAGAATCCTCGACGGGTTGACGGCGCGACGAGGACGATGACAACGACAACGAGGCTTCGAGTGAAAACAAAAGCGGAAAAAAGATGTGAATTCAAGTGTGCGGCGATAATGAAGCGTTGTATTCCCGAATGGGAATCAACCGATGCGATGAACAATACGACAGTGGAATTACGTAAGGAATTTGCGGAATTCACAGAATCCAGTGGAATCCACGGAATCGAAGAATGAATTTCGAAACAATTGAATTGTTTCAGTGGTCGGTGATTGGCGCACTGTGAACGACATTTGCCAATCCCTCGGGATGGATGGTTCAGTATCGCAACAAGAGGCAAAAAATTAAATAAAAATGAGACAAGCCAAATGGCAAATTGACGACGCCAGAATCTTCACTTATTCAATTATTTTAGTTTCACTAATTTTCCGTTTCGTTGAGCTTAAATGCCGCCCGTTGTTTTTTCGCCCGTTATGCAAGAGGAACGAATTACACTGAGTCGACATCGGTTTAGAGGGAGTGAGCGAGAAAAACGAGGGAAATTATCTGGCTGATGGTGGAATCGTCGTCGTTGACGTCGTCGTCGTCTTTGTCGGACGGCGCATTCAAAGACAACAGAGATTCATATCACGAACGATAACAACATGACGACGAACGGGAAACCACGTCGAAAACGATAAGCCATCGTTTTTACGATGATTGCATAACATTAAGACGACATTCGGTGGAAATTAATGGAGAATATTTGAATTTTGAATGGGCCAGCCCGTTCGAATAGACAGACGAAATCGTTCAGTGGGATGGAAAATTTTTGCGCTTTTTCGCTTCGAGAAATTTTGAAAATATCCTCACGTTTGTTTCACGCGCACCGCCGCCCACCAACACACTCACACACACACACACACACACACACATAAGAGAGGATGTTCACGGTGACTGTGAACGGTGGTGGCCCTCAGGCATGTGAGCTGATAGCGTGCGATGGTCGGAGGCTGATGATGTTGTGAGACGAGAATTCCGAATGAAGTTGATTGCGTGATTGTGATGGAGCGGCGCGTGGAAAGAGGTATGGCTGGGAGCCGAGAGCTGCTGCTCGTCCAAAAATTCCGGTTGTGCTGTGAACCAAATCGAATGACAGTCACTTACATTCATCACAATTGTCGTTTCCTTTGGCGATGC
>JANSTV010067973.1:0-11042 GCA_027564135.1 Lestremia cinerea
GCGGTTCAAGTGGCCTGGCAGAACCTTTGTTGAAAGCACCATTCACGGGAGCCTGAAGGTCTTGAGAAAGGAATGGCGCATCATTCTGAAGATCCTCATGAGTTTTGCGGCCAGGCTCATCAGCCGATCGGAATTGCTTCTTGACATTCAAATCCGCCTTCTTGTTGAAGACAAAACTCTGTTTCTTGAAATTATTAACCACCGGTGTGATTGGTCGTTGTGTTATGACGACTCTGAAAAATGCATTGAATAAAGCGGTCGTTAAACAATGTAAATGTGGAAAACTCACTCATCGAAATCAAATTCCTCCAGTTCAGTTTTTGGATGAAAGCCCTTCTCATCGGCAGTATAACGTACTCGATACCGCTTGCCGTCAGCGCCAGTGTATGAATAGGAGCCACTCACCACGAAAGTCTTTGCATCCTTCAATTTTCCAACTTGGGAAATCGAAATACCATTCTCCGTTTCCAATCTGAAAAAGCAACTCGATTTGTTAAGCATACCCGAACTCGATGCTCAAAACCACTTACGCATATCGAAATTTCCCCTTTCCATTGTTGCGATTCGATAAACCCAAAATTTTCGCCTGCATAACATCACCACTGAAATCCGATGGAGGCTTTAACAACAAAAACGAAAGGCGAAATTCAGAAAAAAACTCAAAATCTGATTCAAAAAACTTCTTACTGCATCGTCTTCCTCCTCAGGCAACTGCAGATCAGGATCACCAGCAAAAACAGCAGCAGGATCCTCTGTTGTCCTGCTGACGTACTTCTTAGCCTGCACCAGAGCCACCAAGGCAAAAACAATAATAAACTAGAAAGGAAAAAAAAGAATCGTTCATCACCATTTCCTGATCAATCTGCCATCGATCATCAAAGCGAAACCACCGCGAACGAGTTCTCATCACAAATTATGAACGGTCACTCAGCTAATTAAGCCCATGGTGAGCCACACGACAGCACTCAATAAAAATCCGTAGCAAACGACGCCAGACCAAACAAATCAACTCAACCAGTGTGGATTTGCATAAACTCATCACCGGTAAATCACGCCAGGACAGTGCTCTGAATAGGCTTTTTTGTCACGTTAACGGTCAAATGAGATATTACCGTTTAGTTTTTTATCGGTCAAAAGTCTAGTCGTTCAAATGAAACCTGCACCACACCGTACACGTTGGATCTAACCGCCGATTACAGTTTGACGAATGGCTTATTTGCCAGAAAAAAATTTCCCACGTCTCCTCGACCATTTGATGACATTTGCTATGATTGATTCGCCAGCGATTGTCGCGATACCCGTTCGCGTCATAACTCCTAAGTGAATCCACTTACGTTCCAAAGGTCTTTGTGACCTCGAACTCGACTCGACGCAAGCCATCTCCAGAATGAACATCAAATTGGAAATATCCCTTTCAGAACGTTCGCAATCTTCATCCATCTCGAATCAAGCACGCCAAGCGACATTTATGTCCAGAATATAAAACGTCCGCTTAATGGAGTCTTCGTCGTCAGAACATGTGAATACATTAAAAAGCGAGCGAAACGCAAATCAGCAAAGCCATCCAAATTAAATCGTTAACTCGAATCTCGCCGAAATGCTTGTAAAACAAATGTTAATAATGCTAAACGTCAATCTGATGGAGATCAGCTTGCAACGACTGAGAATATCGTGCTCGGTCGAAATGACCAATTGTCGCTTTCGTCGGAAACATTCTCTCCCAAAAATGCCATAACTTTCATTGATAAAATCGCCCAATGCAATTAGCGGTCAAAATTGATGGGCTGCAAACGATCAATTTGCCGAAAAGGTTACTGACTGAAGTGAACCGAATGCCGCCGAAAACCCCGAAAAAATTTCGATGCAAATAAATTCAATGTCTTTGATTGCATCACTGCAATCCGACCGATTGGTGCGAAACGGTGAAGAAACATTTGAATCGAAGAAATGGCTTGAAGCAAAAGCGATAATGTCAATTAGATTGAATTAATTTTTGGCTGTCGATGGAATTATTGTTGTTGTTGTTGTTTTAACTGCCAAAATGTCGATTAAATGTATAATTAATTACGGCAAAATTCGATGCGCGACCACCGGCCGCATCGCGTATTGTGACGTAGGTGATAGAAATGTGATTCGCATCTCGAAGATCCATCACATTTTACGCGTTTTTTCTTGGCGTTTTATGAAAGCCCATAAATTTGATTATGAAATTAGCTTTGCTTTGAATCGATTTTCGTGTTTGTTGCTGGTGCGCTGCGTTATTTTGGCCAAAAAAACGATGATGAGAGATGCGAGATGCGATACGCTCAACGATTAACCTTCATTCGAAACCAACAAAAACATAAATGATTATTTGAAATTTATGATAATCTCGAGCGAAAATAACCGAAAACAACCGAAACAACAGACATCATAATAATTGGCCAACTGTGGATTCGATTTGAAGTTTACATTCGAAATTGCTCATTTCTCTGCAATTTCGGTTGTTCCTTTCTCAGGCAATTCTCAAGCCAGAGCGTTCTCGGTGATTCCTCTTTTCACCTCATCGGTGAATTATTGCCCGAAAAACGCACCGCACGTTTCATTTTAATGAAGCCACTTGCAGGAGAGATCATAAATACTTCAGCAGGGAGAATATATTGCGTGCGCAGTGGATCATTGAACCTTGCGTTGATGAACGATGCGATCATCCTGAACGGATTATCCAAACCGAGCTCTGCTCAATGTCGCCTCACGAAAACCCTTTTTTTATCAATCACAATTCGATTAGACGACTCTAATCCGATTGTGATCGATAAAAAAGGCTTATTCGAGGTGTGCACTGGCCTTTTCCTCTTGATCACTCTGATCAATAGATCACGAGGAGGCAATGGGACATTCCAGCACGAATCAAAACTTGGAAAAGTCCTCCAAAGCCCATATTTGATAAGGCCTAATTTATCACTCAATTAAACGTGCAATCGAGCAAACTGCTCAACGGTTCATCATCTTTGCCGTTTTTAATGTGAAAATGCCGCCGGCCAATTCGATTAAAATTCGTCATCAAACGCATGACCTTTATTTTTTATTAATTTTTATTTTTTTGAATCGCTTATTAATTTGCAGATGTCACCAAATTTGATTAGCTTGTTGGTTCAACAATTCAAGTTCACCTCGATTTCAGAAATGTGCGAAATTAATTAATCATTTCAAGTTCCCGAACGGAGCATAAAATCGAATACGGCAAACGCGTGCAGCTTCAGCAACCAAGACGATCATCTTCGCCCATAACGATTGAGATTTCAAATTGATCCGACTGGATTCGGCGATGTTTCGATACCGATTCAATTTTGTCATGATTTCGATCGATCCAAATGGAAATTTGCTTTGGGAGAACACCGAATTCTTGGAACATTTGATTTATTAAAAATTGATGGAAAGACAAAAATGAGAGGAGAAAAAAATTGATTAAAAATCCATTTATATGCATATGGTTTGGTTGTAAAAATCGGCGTGACTGACTGGCAAAGAGCGACTGCGCTACGATAATGTGAATGAATGCGGTACGCGGTTTGTGTTGGTGAATCGCGGAAACAAAACGGCAGGTATTGGAAAATGAATTCTTGATGAAAATTCAAATGCGTCTCAGATTAACGACATTCGTATGATAATCGACTTTTTTCCAATTCATTTTGTCACTCTTTCGGAGACACCGTTTATTTCTCGTTTCTCTCTCGGTTGGGATGTCATAAGATGTCAAAGATATGAATCTGACCCAGAGATATGAGTTTATTGTTTGTGTCACCAAAACGGGCTGGTTTTGAAGGGCTCTCGCTTTTGGAATTCAACAAGGATTTGGGTGGCGATGTTGAGTGTGAATGACCGAGAAACTTGAACCGTGAACTTGAAGCACACTGTTGGGAGTCTCTCTAAGAATGTCGATGGCCGCAATCGGTATCCATCATTGTGACTAGTGGAATTTTAACGAGATAACCATCGATTGAATGCTGATTTGATTCTAACGCCAATGTAAATCGGGTCGCTGTCACCGATTCGATGGCAGTCATAAATTTGCTTGGTCAACTTGAACCATCCTCTTCCACTCTTTGACCACCTCGTTATAGCCTTCGGTCCATTTCAAAACTATGGTTCACACACCTAAGTTGGTCATAGCAGGTTATGAGCCTTCTTTCGTTATCGTTCAGATCGATTGTGTCAGAAACAAGACTTGAATAATGAGCTTTGCCAAATATCCCACTGTTTGCCGGTACAACTCGTCCCAAAGCACCTGTGATTGATTTAGTCGAAGAGAAACGTTTCCGAAAAAAGTTTAATCCATATTTTTTTATTCCGAAGCCTCGTTTCTCAATTCGGAACACGACCTCGCGTTGAACTGCGTCGACCCTGCATCCCATCGTGGCCAATCACAAAGTATTTCAAAAAAAAAAATTCGGTTGAAATCGAAAGTTCTCGCTAATCCGACGTAACTCAGACGCTGAATTGCATAATTCGCAATGGGTGATTTCCACTGAGGCACACTTTCACATCACGGCACTCGATTGAAGCGAGACGGGGCGAAAAATATCCTTCGACAATAAATCCCAGTCACAAAACACAATGAATTTTCACTTACAGCTTTCATGATGCTCGTTCAACTCTCGATCAATTCTTGGTCAACTCAATCAATGCGTGATTCGCAAGTTAGCTTCACCGAAAAACTAATTCCAAACTGCAGAGCCTACAACGAACGACGATCAAAGCGAAAATCAGTGGCGATCGCCATACGAACAGTCTTTTATACTTTTGCTCCGGACGACCAAGGCCCTTCGTCGGTGACCACAGTCGACGACTGGTCCGGACAAAATTTTTATCGCAAAATGCTTTTCGTTTTCGCAAGATTCGATATTGGTCGCGCATCGTTCGAGACTCGTTTCAAAAGCTCATTAATTGATGTTAATATCATAATAATCTCGATATTACACAAATTCAGTGAATTGTATGCGAGGCAACAGTGGTCGCGATTTGTGTCGTCGAACAAGATTTATCGATTCTATCGCGTTTGATATCGTGTTTTTTAATTAGCTGCAACGGCTTGAATGTGCTGGAGGATCAGGTGGCTTCAGCGCGATTCACTGGAAGTCTACTCCGAGGATCCGCCGGTGTGACTTTGTCAAGGTCATTTTTGGATGGTCAGTGATTTTTGAAGGAAAAATCCCTCGAAATAACTTTGGAAGAAAATAAGAAAAAGAAAAGAATATTTTAACGAGGAATGCGTCATCTTTCGCTTCGTCTCGTGAAACCTCAAGCAGTCACCTTGAAACCGTGAATCATTTAGCGAGTGATTGATTTCCCGCTTTCGTCGTAGAAGGCTCTTTCGTTCCTCTGCTGATGAATTGTATCCGATTTGCTTGGAGCCAGAAAAAGCCGGCCGTAAAAAGATGAATAAAGGCTAATCCAATCGCAGGTCCTTGCGAAAGCTTTTTTTTTCAAACGTTACTAACGTTTCGCTCACCAAAGTCCACGCATCGCATAACCGTTTTTGGTGAGAAATAATTTCAAACAAAACAAAAACAAAAGAAACGAAAAAAAATCAATGATTTCGTTCACGCATCTTAATCCCATTAGACGCCTTTGTTGGCTTGCGACAGCGCAATTAACCCAACTTCGATTTGTTTCTTTTGAATGAAATCGAGACCGAGTCTTCGAGAGACGAAAAGAGCGTTTTCTTTTGATTAAATTTTGTAATCTTTTGTTTCGAGTCGGCTTTGTTCGTGAGATCATATTGTAGTCGAGGGATTGTGAGTGGTGGTTTGACTCAACTGAGAAATCCGCCACCAAACGAAGCGCCTTATTCTCCATTGAGCGAATCCAATGGAAAATGAATTCAGAGAACCCTCACATGTGTCTTCTCATATCCACTTGAGGTCATTGAATCAATATGCAGCGCCCACTCAACGAGCCTATATCAAATTCAATTTTTCAAATCAGCGCAATTCCAAGCGGTAAATGCTCCAAACCAACTTCACGCCCAACCGCAAAATGACGCAGCACTGACATTTCCAACGTCGCTGTCAATTCTTATTCGATATCTCATTGAAAACATTCGAGGATTCGTCGAAGATAATGCGAAATTATTCACCGAAATAACTTCAACGGAACAACCGGAGCATTCGAGCACAATTGCTGGAAGTTCATACGGCTCAGAAACTTCATGCATTTGACATTTTGGAGGAAATCACGTAAGCAGCGTTGAGTCTTTCGAGGGCGAATTTCGCTTGACATTTCATAACAACACCGACTGTTGCAGGAGATCATGCTGCTAGCCAGGAGGAATCACAAACTAATCAACGCGAGAACTGTTGATTGGGCATTCAGATCGGTCACTGGGAACGGCGCGAATGTGCGGAGTTTCTCACATCTCAGTCGGCAGGTTAGACACTTTGAATTTACCACGCTTTGTGCCGTTCAAATGTGATTTTTCTCCGATTTTCCAGCTTTCGCTCTCTCAATCCGAATGCAAGGCAATCGTCGATTTGGCGAATCGTTCATCACCGACCGTTCTGAATCGATTGGTGTCGGCATGCTTCCACACAAACGGTGCACTTTTCAAAACGAATCAATCGAATGATTCAGACAAATCGGAAGGCAAAAAGGACGAGAAAAAAGGTGCTGATGGATCCCAGCAGGACGGGAACAAGAAGAACGATGAAAAAGAGGATGAAAATGACCAGAAACCGCTCCTGCCTTTTTTAACCAAAGTGGTTGTCTACACGGCCACGGTGTACGCGTTCGCCATTGTACTGTCGCTGTTCTTGTTCCCGAACGCACCAAAGAAAGACGAGCAATCTCGGGTCATTTCGTGGAACGAGTTTGTGCATCACATGCTGTCCAAGGGAGAGGTCAAGGAGCTGGTGATCAAGCCAAAGGGCGATTTCATCTTTGTTTTCCTGCATAAAGGCGCTGTGGTCAAAGGGCGCCGCCTGAATTCGAAGTATTGCATATTGGCGGCCAACACAGACAGATTCGAGGAACGGCTGCGTGACGTTGAGGCGAAACTCGGGTTGACAGAAGGTAAGTGCATTAAGAAATCCCAGCTGGGGCTTGTTCAATCGAAGTCGTTTCAGGTGTTCCTCTCCGATATGATTACGGCCAAACGGAGCTCTTCTTCAAAGTCGTGACTCTGCTGGTGATGTTAACGGTGGCTTATCAATTCTTCAAGCGATTCGTCAAAATTAACATGAAAGGGATGAATCCAATGGACTCGGTGAGTTGAACTCAAGATTGGTCACTCAAGACCGTCTAATCTCGGAATCGATTCCATTCCAGATCGGCGCGGGCATGAGTCGCGCCAAATTCACATTGATCAATCCACACGATGGTGGCAAAGGCGTTTACTTCAAAGACGTTGCCGGCTGTCAAGAAGCCAAGCAGGAGGTCATGGAGTTTGTGGACTATTTGAAAAACCCGGAAAAATACCAAGCGCTGGGCGCCAGAGTCCCGAAGGGTGCATTGCTGCTCGGTCCTCCAGGCTGCGGAAAAACGCTTTTGGCCAAGGCGGTCGCTACCGAGTCGAAGGTTCCGTTTCTGAGCATGAACGGTTCCGAGTTTATTGAAATGGTTGGTGGTTTGGGAGCGGCTCGTGTCCGGGACTTGTTCAAAGAGGCTCGGAAACGAGCTCCCTGCATCATTTACATTGATGAATTGGATGCCATCGGAAAGCAACGCGCTTCTGGTCGTGAGTGATGACTACCCTTAGCTCTTCGATTCGGGTAAAAACTGAATTACTTTCGATTTTTCAGAGGCAGCCAATTTTAGCGGAGGCGAGGCGGAACAAACACTAAATCAGTTGTTGGTCGAAATGGACGGCATGGCCTCGTCAAAGGGTGTCCTTATGTTGGCCAGCACCAATCGAGCAGACATTCTCGACAAAGCGCTTCTGCGTCCGGGTCGCTTCGATCGACATATTGCTATCGATGTGCCAACGCTTCTGGAACGACAGCAGATTTTTGAAAAGCATTTGTCAGGCATAGCATTGGAATTCGAAGCAAGCAAATACGCCCAAAGGTAAGTTTCAGTCGAAGTGGATCGAACAGATTAGCACTCAACGTTGAATTTTTCCGCAGATTGGCAATTTTAACACCAGGCTTCACCGGGGCTGACATAGCCAATGTGTGCAATGAAGCGGCACTCCATGCCGCCCGTTGCGCTCAGAAATCAGTGACAACGAAGAATTTGGAGTACGCCGTCGAGCGAGTGGTTGGAGGAACTGAGAAGAAATCCCACGCGCTTTCGAAGCAAGAACGTCGAGTCATTGCTTTCCACGAGTCTGGTCACGCTTTGGTCGGTTGGTTGCTGGAATACTCGGACATTCTTCAGAAGGTCACGATCGTTCCTCGCACCAGTCTAGCTCTTGGTTTCGCTCAGTACACGCCCACGGAACAGCATTTGTACACAACAGAGCAAATCACTGACAAAATTTGTATGGCTTTAGGAGGACGAGTCGCGGAGAATATCACATTTTCGCGTATCACCACAGGCGCACAAAACGATTTGGAAAAAGTCACCAAAATGGCTTTCTCAATGGTGAGTTCTATGGTGGACGAGTGGCGAACCAGTTTTGAGGGCAGAAATCTATTTGAAGGTCGCCAAATATGGAATGAATAAACGAATCGGTCCCATGTACGTGCCAGACGAAGCGGAAATGACTATCACCGAAGACAAGCCATACTCGAAAGCCTTGGGGAATATGATCGATCATGAGGTGAGATTGATCATTCAGGCAGCCCATGCCAGGACAGAAACGCTGCTAATTGAGAATCGTGCGTTGCTAACAAAGGTTAGGGTTTTCGATGTCATACTTTCTGGTCCAATCTCTTGACTTTGAACATTTTCAGCTGGCCGAGGCATTATTGGAACAGGAAACACTGAACTACGACCAAGTCGTTGAATTGATCGGTCCTCCAAAATACGATTCAGCTCGGCGTAAAATCGATCCAATCGAATTCGAGGAATCCTTGAAGAGCGCTCCCAAGGCGGACATGTAATAGACTCACCGTTGTTAAAACCCGAATAAAGTAGTTAAATTTTCAAACATTGCGGTTTTACTTCGAGGCAAATATTTTATTACAAAATTTTCTCTTAAAAAAAAAACACAAAAAAAAAATTATTTTTCACAAAATTGTTCACTCAAAATGGATGGAATGTTAGTCACACATTGAATTGCAAAAGATCGAACGGGGGGAAAGGAAAAGGAAGAGAAAGGGAAATAATAACGATATAAATACTGAAGCGTGTCCATTAGGCTAAAAACGAAATTGACTTGAGCGAAAATTCCGGCAAACGTTCAATTCGGAATTCGACATTCGACCCAATGAGCGACAAAAGAACTAAAAGAGAGAAAGAGAGAGGAAGAGAGAGAGAGGAAAAAAAACAAAAGAACTTTCTTTAAGAGACTCTATTCCGCTCAGTGATCGCTGAGCGCAAACCTAAAGCGACGAATATTTTGTTTGATTTGTTGGCACACATTTGTCTAAAGATGATCGTGATCGGCACGAATTCAGATGTTCGTTTCGATTCCTTCTAACGGACCGTTTCCCTCACCGTAGTCAAGATCATCATCGTTTGGCAGATCTTCGATGAGATCTTCCTTGTTTTCCGGACAGGTCATGCATCGGCTCTCATTGATTCCGTAATTGATGCACGTCGACCCTACGCATTCACAGCAACCGTCATGGAACCAACTGAAATGTGATCGACGTCAAAGCCAACTCATTTTGATCATTCATCTCAGGACTTACCGATAGCTCGTGGCACCCATACTCTCGCAATTTTGCTTGCATTTATTCCATGACAAGCACTGTGACATGTACACCACCGTGCAGTTGTATGTGATGATCCTCGATCGACTCTTTGATGTTGCGTCCAACTCTTGATCGGCTGAATCTGAAGGCAAATGAGGTCAAATGAAATTTTTCATTTTGCGAATGAATCCTTCTGACAACTTACGCAAATAATATTTGAAGTCCTTGTCCATTTTGGATCCATACAAAGCTGCATCGAAATCAACCGGGAAGGAGAATATCGACCATTTGTCCTCTTCGTCAGCTTCATCGGTCAAAGCTTTGAAGAGTCCTGGGATTCCCTCCAGTTCTTCTACGTGCGATTTCTTTGAAAGCGCATTACGAGTGTCATTCGGCTTGGGGCACATGTCTGACCAAAGAGAAAGAGAAAGGAGGTGGTCATCATCCATCCAGCCCAAATAATCCCAGGAATTCTTACCAACACAACTGCAGCATTCGCTGTACAAATAACTGAGGCAATTGAAGCACTCCTTGCAACACGAACAGTTCTTCAAGTCACATTTACAGCTCTGCGTCAACATGCACTTGGACACCATCGATCCGCAAACTTGCTCATTGCAAGAATGGCCTAAATCTATCGAGAGGAATATTGTGAGCGTCGTCACCAATAGAATCAGCGCTATGTTCCGATGTTTCGTCATTTTCGGGGAGGAGAATTCTGAAATGGAAAATCACACATTGAAATCGATGTGGTGAGGGGTGTCAAACAGCGGTGTGTCTCAAAGCCGCCTCACAAAACCTGCTCATCGCCAATGACCATTTGACATTTGAATCGCGAAAACGTCGTCTTCATTTTGCAATGCAACGAAATTTCTCGGAATAGAAAAAAAAAATCGCCAAACTCGAATATTCACCACGAGAAATCCAATTCGGGCCACCGCCATCGTAACGATCAAAATTGATTTTCAAAACAAACCATCCCGAATTCGAATGCAAACAAACGGAATACGCGTCGATTGTAAACAAATAATAAGTTTTCTTGATCAAAGCGAATCGATGGAAAGAAAACGATGAGAGAAAACGAACAAAAGGAGAAGATGATGATGATGATGATGATGATGAAGAAAAAGAAGAAGAAGTAGCAGAGGCAGAAACGATTCTCGCAAACTCGCCGAGCTCGTCGCAAAAATGCAAATGTTGATTCCAATGAAAAACAGTTAAGCAGGCGAATGAGCAAAATCCATTCAAGGTCACATGAACCAG
>JANSTV010067984.1:0-11039 GCA_027564135.1 Lestremia cinerea
TGTCAATGTTTTGCCGTTGCCAACTTTGAGTCATTTAGTTTCGTCTATCATCGTTGTTATCGGATTGTTGAACTGCTCCCTGTGTGAGTGTACTGGTGGCTGTTGTTGCTGCAGTCGCTCAGCATGGGCTCCGATCCGCTGCGATGTGAAGAATGTTTCCAAGCTGTTTTACAAGTAATGCCTCATTCGTACATTGCAAACTGGAGAATTGCTCCAAGAACAATCCGAATGGATTGTTGATTCATTTGAATTTTCAAATGTTTTTCAATTTTGAATCGATAAAATTTGTGTTGCAAATTAAAGTTGCAAAATGCGAGTCTAGACTTCAGCGAGAGATATCATGTTTCTTCTGTTTTGCTTTCGTTTGTTCGGCAAGAGGCAGTTTGGTCGATGCCAGTTATCATCGTGTGCCTGGATGTTGTTTTTGTTGGTGTATGCAAATCGTCCAATTGGAACAAATGCGAAAATGAATAATGAATCGAAACGAATTCGGATTGCAATCAAATTCTTTCTGGGATTCCATCGCTAAGTCGACTGAAGCCCACTCATTTTTAATGATGACTTTGGGATTCCATCACGAAATGCCCTCTCAAAATCAGCGAAAAGTCCTCTTGAAACTATCGAAACTCGCTCGGGAAATGGCATCACCGACTGCAATCAAGTGATCTGTTCGGCTCAAAAACAAATCACTCGACGAGAAATCTCTTTCGATTTTACGATTTCAACGAAAGGTGTGAGAAGGATTGGGGCATTTCGTTAACGGTTGGCGGGAAAGCAAAGCGAAAACAAGACGATTCGTGTCAGAGTGTCGACAGTGAAAGGGCAAAATACACAAAATAAACATTTGCGTGAGCGGAAACGAGCATTAATGGCAGGCTGGGCCGTTGTCACCCAGCCCCCTCTGCGTCGTGTCGCACCAGATGATGCTTATTCCATCGGTGACTGTCACCGGGACTAGCATTCAAAGGGAAAATCATCAAGCTTTGAGTGCCATTAATTATTGAATTTACAATTGCGCTTCTGAGCGCTTCTTGAGATCTTTTCATAATTTTTATGCCGCCCTTTTGTTCTGTCGACTGGTGTCGTTTTGCGTTTCAGCCAGCCATTCGACATACAGAATGGTATTGGCATTGTGTGAGCTCACTCGGGCTCTGGTGTCTGCGCCCGATAAAACAATGCCCCATGTCCATTGTTTGAACAACAAAAATAATTGTACTCTTTGTTGCGATTAGAGATTTTTGCGGCAAAGAAAACGGAAGACAACAAAAAAGCAACACCACTCATTATTCGCTCTCATTGTTGTCCATTCTCTTTGGCGAATGGACTGCTATTGTTGTCGACTCGTTGCCGATTTGGTGATTGGATCGGAAAATGTATCCGAAAAATCACCACTTTTCATTTGCCTTCCGTCGGCGGCTATTTTTCAACCAATTCGATATTTGAAGCCATTCCATCGGTCGAACGACCGTCCAATCGCCTGGTATCGGTTTACCGCTGTAATTCACCAAAACAATTTCCATTGAATGCATAAACCAAACATAACATTTTCGCCTGCAAGACCGTCAAAGCGAAGCCAAAGTCGAGAGAGCGAATGAACGAATTTTTATGATTTTCTCCAAAAACGTAAATAAAAAGCGAAAAGGAAATTTTTAATGAAAGGCTTTAGCCACGAACCAACAATGAAATTTGATTTTCTGTTCGTTTGTTTTATTGCATGTGCATGTGAGATTACAATAATAATAACTTGAGCGAATGTGGAATATTTTTGCTTTTCATTGCTCGGCTTGGCTTGGCCTGGCCAAAGCTACTCTGCTCCCTCAACATCATCATCATCATCATCATCATCGGCGTTTCACCTCGTCGTCATCATCATGTTCATCGTCTATTGTTTTTCGTGCCGGTGCTATTTTGCACATTTGCATTTTGTGTTTTTCCGTTTCAGACAAAACAAACCGATGCATGTGCAGGTCGGCGTACGAAATGAATGAAAAATGAGTATATTTTCTCTTCGCACTCGCTGCAAATTATTCCAACAGCGAAATGCATGTTTTTCATGTAATTTGAGAGTTTTTATACGAGCTTTTTTTTTTTTGTTTTTTTTTCGTCAAATAGAATCAGGACAAATATCCGTCGCTCCGACAGACAAAGACAAAGAACAATTAAGAAGAAACCGATGGATGGAAAAACGAGGGAAAACACATTTACGCATTCAATTTGTTATGGTATCAGCGTTAATCTGATGATGGGAAAGCATTCAAAAAGATTAAAACTTACATAGAATCGAACTAATGAATGGAGTGCAATTGAACGAATCGGTCGGATAAACGGACAAATCGAACCAGCAAAAAAGGCGAATGAACCACTCTGAATTTCAATTTATCGAAAGACGGTCTGGAAAACCCATCGGAAAATGGTCTCGGAATGGTCTCTAAATGGTCTTTGAACGGAAAAACGTACCGAGTTTACAGTCGACAAACAATAGACGACGGAGCAAAATTTTTAACAAAAATGACAATGCTTTGCACAAAAATGATTGTTCGAGGGAATGTTCGTCTTTGTACGACTCGTGATGAGTGTGTCCTGTGGTTATGTGTGAGTATGTGATGGGCGCGCGACGACGATGACGGGATGTCATCATCATCGTGAATAACCGCCACCATTCACTGGCACTATCTGTCTCGCTCATCGTCTCCGTGGTCGTCGTCTTCGTCGTTATGCTACAATATCTCTTTGACAATAAAACTGGATGCTTTCAATTTATCCGCGTAGTTCTTCTCCCATTACCGATACCGACGCGGCCTCACATCCAAAGAGAATCTCTTTCTAAATGAAGATCGGCAATAATTTGATTTGACGATGGAAAGATCATGTATCGTTGAAGTGGCAATATTTCTCTACAAAAATGGAAAAAAGTAGTTGAGGTGCAGGATAGCGATCCGTTTGCCATTGACATCGACGCGAATCTCTTGATGCATCAAATACTGGACAGCGAATCGTTTGACAAAAACGCTTTTTAATAGCCTTGTCCAGCTGGTGTATATTTGAATAATTCATTTGTGTTGATCCATGGGGTCTTTATGAAAAATATATATTGAATTTGAAGGGTCATTTGGTGGATATGTTACGTTTGTCGTAACATCAAAAACACGACTCCAAAAGCTCACTCGATTAGTCATTGTATTGGTAAGGTAGCTTTTTGGAATTTGGTGTGAGAACCATCTAGTAGCTTGATTTTAACTACAAACCAAAGCTCGTTGTCATACCACGACCTTAAGCCTTTAACAACAACAATGTGTATGAGCATCGTATAATACGAAATAGGGCACCCCAAGGAACCATGTGAAATACGTAAATATGACACTGGTGAGAAGCATCATCTAAGATCATACACCAATGTGAATGAGAGGAGATGTTTTAATATATGTAATCTGTTTATTGTTCAAAGTGATGGCAAGCGGTGCCAATACGATGCACGACTCCGCTGTCGATGCCGATGCGATACGCAATCTTTTCGGGGGTTCAACTGATAAACCGAATTTGGGGAGGGTGCTGAGCTCTTCAGCATTCAGCCATTACCAACCATTGGCATCGATTCATGTGATTCATCATGTTCGCTTCGTAATGTTATTGTTTGCGTTAAATGCCGCAACCGATGTCTGAACAATGAAATGCCGGCACACACGTCACCCCTCCCAGCATGTCTCAGCAACAACTTCAAGATTTGTTTTGCTTATTTTGGTCACGTCAAAACATAAATATATCTCCGGCAGCTTTCGATTTCTTTTACACGATTTTTTGCTGACAGGTGAAAAACAAAAGTCAATCGTTATCCTCCTTTTCACGCTGGTGGCGGCATTCGCTACGTGGCCATTGCTGAGCGCCAGTCGCTTTTCAGTCATTCTCGTGGTGCAGCTTCCGAATGAGATTCCTAGCTTTGCTTACGCTCACATGTTGATTCGATAGGCGATGACGAATTGAACCGCCGAATTCAAAAGCGCAAAATGGCATCAAATGAGAAGAAGAAAAAATTAATAATTTGATTGAAGCGAAGCCATTCAAGTGCATTGAAAACGTGACACCAGACGATTGTTCACATTAAGACGCAAATCTACGTTTCACCGTCGCATTATGGTAATGAAGCCACTTTTGCCCGACGGCGCTTAGCGTCGACTGGGCGCCTCATGTGAAACTCATAAATGCGATTTATTGTGTGGAAATGTCTACAAAATTGTTGATTTTCCAAATCGACCTGCGACGTCATTGACGGCTCAATTTAAGGCCATGCAAAGTTGCCAACTATTTGTTGAAATCCCAGCGACATTCAAATATGAATTTCTTTTGCATTCAATTTTCGGTTGAAATTCATCTCACGATGATATTTCGCTCGCAGCTGCCGTTCCTTGGCCCCGCCAAGCTTCGATGGGCCGGAGGAAAGGTGTCGAATATTTGACGCCTTTCTCCGTTCGCATGTGTTACGTGAGTGGCCGTTGAAAAATTAAGTTTTCTCCCGTGAAATTGCCCAACAAAAACAGCAGCGAAATACGTAAAAAGAAAAAAAAATGCTAGCAACCATTTTCCATGCGGTTCGGGTGTTTTCCAAAATGCAAAAAAAGGAGAAAAATAAAAAAAAATCGAACCGACACACTGAATAATTGAGTTACTGCTGGCTGGAGTTGTCGGATCAAATTGATGATGGCTCTGCGGCATATGCGATATTTACATACATTCAGAGACTTTGTAATCCACCCCCTCCTGCCGATCGCACGTCTATTGATCGGTCGTTCGACTCCTGTCGCTTTGCAAATGGCATGACGAAATCTCATACAAAAAGCCAAAGTTTATTAATCTGAAATTTTCCGATGGAAAATTCAATTTGTTGTTGTTGTTGGTTTTTAGCACTTTTTTTCGGATCTGTCTGCCTGCCTCCGCCGCACCACTACCTAGAGTAGCTATCTATCCTGCCGATATATACATAGTTTATTAATTAGCAATGTAAACACACTTCAGTCGTTACGTAAATGCAATTACCTTAATAATTTACGCTTGAGTTTAGTTCCGCTTTTTGGATTTTTCGTCGTGTTTTTCGTTCGCCGTTGAAATAAACGATGAATATTCTTCCACTAAATCGCAACTGTAACAGTCGCTAACGTCGACTGACGAGGCCACCATTAGATGGATGGGGCACCCTTTCCGAGGTTTTTGCACTATGTAAATACGATACATAATTAATTAAATTGTAAAACAAGTTGATTTAACGAAAATACCAATATCGCATGGAAAACGCTTCAGTTGAAATTGATCGAACATTTTACTTCTTAATTGCAAACCGTTCAATGCATTAATTATGAATGAAACGTGAAAGGGAGTGAAGGCGAGATTGTGTGCAAATTTCGGATGGAATGAAAATCACAAAATTGGATTTTCGTAACGATATTGTCGATGGGAATTTCTTAATGGAATTGAATATGCGCAGGCTGATGGCGGATCCGGAATATCGTTTTTCGATGTTTTTGTTCCTGGGACCGATCTCTCTGAACACCGACAGACCTAACTCTCAGAAAGAGAGAGAGAGAGAGAAATGAGCGCACGAAGTTTCTCCAACATTTTAGTTTGAATTACAAAAAGCTTTTCATCACGCTCGATGATCATGAATTTGCGCCGATAAATTTCGAGTTGGAGTCACCGGATTGAAATTCCAATTCGAATCGGAACGCAGTCGAATGATTTGAATATTTCATTTGGGTGGCATTTAGTCATTTCTAAAAAAAAACTTGTAAAAGTTCGCGTTGTCAATGTCTTTTTGCTTACAAAAAGAAAATCGTTTCAAGTCGATTTATTAAGAAAAAAACATTTTTTTTTGACCCCATTTTATCGGTTTTATTTCACTCAGACATTTCGTTTCCGGTTTGATGAGTCCCATTTCGTGTGGAGACTCGTGACGAATTCTCATGTTCGCCGAGTGAAACATCAAAATGATTTTCGTTTCGTTTCCATTCGCTGATGTTTCTTTGCCCTTTTCGTGGAAACAAGCAATCTTTCGGTTGTGTGTGTGTGTGTGTTTATGTGTGTGTGTATGTAACCAAAATGATGAAAAATTCGTGCTCAGTTCAAAAGAATCAATTTGTGTTTGAATGACAAAATTCTCCGTTTTATTCTTCTCGGCAAATATGAAAACATTGAATGGGCTTCGATATTGTGTATTCCGTCATTGGGATGCAGAGGTGGATGACTCGGAGACTCAGCACGTTATTTATGGTGACGGAAAATGAAGCCAATATCAACGATAAAGACGATTAGGTGCAGACATGATTTGAAATTCAAGTGTGGTAAATTCGAATCGTTCTCTTGCAATTCGAAATGCAATCAGCCATGAACACCGAACGACGAACGACGAACAAATGTACGCCAGCACCGACAGGCATTTCCACATGGCCGAGACCGGAGGCATGTCTGCGATTTTTATCGCAGTTTATCGCATCCAGTCGCCGAATTAATTGCAGAGAGAATGCCATCGACAAGATTCCGCACAAAGACAAAGTTGACTGGCCTTGAAATCCAGCATTTTTCGAGTGAATGATTCTGCAGAGCGGACGCCAAACATTCCGACGAAATAAAACCAAGTTCGACCATTACAATTTGACGCAGGGCACATTTCGATGCTCCACCGTTATGTTATTAACTAAACCAACGATATAACCGATGTCATAATCGTGCGAAATGTCCTAATCAAGTTTATGAGTTGCACATCAAATGCGAGGCATTATGCTGCGAAGTATCATCGCGCGCAAATTTGAGTTATTTTACGGATTTTCACTTTTTCATATTCATGACGACGATGAATGTCGAAAAGTTTGTTTGCTATGTGGTTGCTTTTCTGATCCAGCGTTTGTTTGCCTCTCGTCGTTCTGTCTTCCACACTCAGGCTCACGGAGCGAGAGTTTCGGTTCGACTCAATCGCGTAGACGATCACCGAGATGACAACGCCACGACAACTATAAACCGAGTAAAAGTCGCCCAAATGCGAAATTAAATCAAAATCATTTTAAATGAATTGAGAAGTTTTAATGGATTTCCCTCGAAATATGCCGTTTTGTTTGTCATTTAGACATTTTGGTAATGATTTTATTGCGTTTGGAAGCGATTGGAATAATTGATTTGAATTTTAAGCGGGAGAATCTCATTTCATTTCTGTTAATCTGTCGGCGGGTGCCGATGCGTGCGTTCATCCCACTCTCACTTGACCGCACTATCTCCATGACTTTATGTTTCTACGTTCTCTTCTCGTCTCTTTCTCTCTGGCCACTTTGCCACTTTTTAAACCAGCTCGGACCCGATGATTGTCATTTTTATCGCAAACGTCAATTAAATTAATCATCAATTGGCAAAAGTTTGATCGAAAATGTCAAAATGCAAAATTAAAAAGTGACTTGACGTTGTCCTAATCGTCTTCTTATCAACACAATTACCAAAGTGTTTGGGCCATTCGTACCGAAATTGCCAAACTAATTCAACTCGGTTGATTTTCATTTCCATTCAAATGTCAATGACGCATGGAGTCTTTGAGAAGTTTGCGAACCAAAAATAAAAACCGAAATGCCACCGTTGATACGATGCTGATGGCGACGAAGACGTTGAAGGCGATGGGAACGATGATCTTGACGGAATTTGATACGAACGTCTTGGTGGGGGTTTGCGCGTATTTGAACGTGTGGACAAAAGTGGAAGAAAGAAGAGATCCAGCCCGAAAGCCAACCAACAATGACGATTTACAAATCGATGAATGTTTTCTCTCAATTGACATTTTGAATAACCTTTGTCAAAATATGCTTTTTATTCAATCGACGCCAAAATATTCGAATCGCATTCGTACCTAACAAGGTGCAAAATAAGGTGCCTATTACCCGGTTTTCATTACAACAATGCCAATCCAAACCCTTGATGCCGAACCGAATCGACTGTGTTGAATGGCATCGGTTCGAGTTAAAATAGTCGAATATCAATCGTCGAGCACCGAATCAATGCCACAAAAATTGAAATTTGCATATAAAGTAAAAATCCAATTGATGTTGTTGGTGACGCGTAACCAATATCGAATAGCTGACAAATAATGCTCGAACATATTTCTCCGGTATGTTGTTTATTGTTGAACGAAATCCACCAATGGCAATGATTTCTCGAATCAGTTCACTTTGAATGCCATTTCTCCCCTCAATCCCTCCCACCGCCCTTGCGTCCTCTGCACTCTTGCCCCCGAGGCAATGGTAAATGTACCGGCAAGAATAAAGTTAATATTTCGATCGGGTCCTTAATGTTATCGCGCATTCCACAGTCATTTGCCCGGCAATTCCTTTCGGGCCACCTTTTCGGTAGCCCCTCTCTCCCCTTCTCCTGTTCCCAAGGCCATCAGTTGGCCCAATCTCCGCAGCTCACACACACAGACGGTCCGAATGAATTTCGATTGACATAAACTTTTCTATTCGACTGACTGCTTCTGGTTAGTTGCACGGCTCGCTCTCGCTGCCGAAATATGTTTCGATTCGTCGGACCCTCTCGATTTTAAAGTCTTCCCGAACATTGTTTTTGTGTCATTACAATTCGGTGAGTTTGGTAAGGCAAGGGCAACAGCAAGACACTTGGGTCCGTTCAGCCTATGGGATGCTCATTTGCGGAAGACTATTTCCGAAAGTTACTTCGAGACCATTTAAAAGTTTGCAAATCAACTTCATTAGAAGTTAATAAATCAATTTACGGTTTCCAATTATGCTTTGAATTAATGTCATTCGACAAATGGATGACATTGTTGAACAAACATCGAGGTGTGGCTGTGGGTCATTCTTGGGGTTATGAATGAGTAAGTCGATGCTTGAGTGTGTTCTCAATGGTAATTGGATTTTCCAATTGGCTGATCTGTTCTATAGAATCGCCGTCGCAATTGCGTTCACCTCAAATTCTATGGGCCTATCATTGGCTGATATCGCGCAACACAAGAGATATTAATAAACAAAATAAAATCAAAAACATTTCAGTGGAAAAAAAAGGAAAATCTTTCCAAGGAATTTCCCATTGCAAAAATCTACTCTAGGCGATGATGGTGTTTACCATTTCTTTCTTTCGTTTCACTCGGAACAGTTTGTTCAACGGGAATTACATGTGCTTGCTGTTGCGGCGAAAGGAAAAAGTCAAAGGCAGACATTGCCGTCAGATCAAAAGTGGTTCTTTGTGAAATGTCAAAATAAAAACATGAAATTGTCATCGACTTCATTACTGTGCGCTCAATTAGATCACCGCCGTCACAACATCGGCAAATAATTAACTGTTGGCAAACAAAAAAGAAAGAGACAGAGAGAAAGAGAGAGAAAGAGAGAGAGAGAGAGAGATAGAGAGAGAGAGAGAGAGAGCAATTAAGCAAGGCGCGATTCCGAAGCCCAAAAATCCTCATCGGATGGGGATCGCAGCCACAAGCACGAAATAACATCTGCTTGGGATTTCGTCTCGCGAAGGTGAAGTCGAGGAAAGCACACACAAACGAGCTCACAAACGCAAACACATACGCATACGTAAAAAGAGGAGAGAAGCAAAAGAAAAATCTTGAAAATTTAATAAATTCTCGCATTAACAACGAAAAATGTATTCATTTTCCTTTTGTGTAAATAATTAATTGGATTTGTTCGGCTGGTTGGGCTTTTGCCGTTTGTGCTGATAACGAAAATGACGAAGCAAATGGATAGAACGGAGGAAAAATTACGAAACCATCATCCCTTCGTCACACGCAGTGCCGGTGGATTTGTGAAATGGTTGGAGTTACCTTCTCACCGAGCGACATGTGTGTGTGTATGTGTGAGTGAGTGAGTGAGTGTATGTGTAACTGTGAGTGTTTGTGTGTGTTTTTAGAGTTTTCCTTCCGTTTCGTTTGCGTTCCTGATTTCGAATCATTTCGCGCTTACGCGAGACTCTTTCCCATTCCGTTGTTTATCGCAAATCGATTCAATTACAATTTCACTGAATGAAAATTGCATTTCGATGGCCATACAGTCAGCAACTTCCGCCCGGTCGAAAAGTACCATCGAAATGCCATTTCGGTTGACTACAAATTCATTATTTCAATATAATTAAAAATTTCCCTCTTCCAAACGTTTGCTCGTAATTTCTGGGATCACTGCCAAACAGTTTGAATGTGAAATGAGCATCCTATTGGTCCACTAAAGCAATTATACATCTGGTGGTCGAATGATGGGAATGGTTGGAACATCGTCAAATTCAACATTTGGTAAATACTATTTCCATTCGTAATGTTTATGGGACTGCTGGGAAATCTCTCAATTTCGCAAAAGTTTTCTTCCAAAAATGTGAGGCTTATTGGGAAAGAGTGATGGTGGTGGTGGTGGCAGCTAAAGCAATTTCCGCCCGATCTCCGCCCCGACCACTGACCGCACCATTGAAATGCACACCGACCAATTTAAATCCAACGGATCAACCAGACTTAGATTTTAATTTGAAATCCATTTCGTTGAGACCACATCTTGGCCAGTGGTTGTTCAGCTCTTCGTCCATCATGGACGATTTCAAATTGAACACGAAGCGCATATTAATTTTCTTGCAGATTTTTCTGTCATTTTTCATTAAGATTTTTCCGGAAAAATCTGATTTCTCATGCAGTTTATCAAGAGCGATGCATCAATGCCAGCTGCATGCACATCAAATGCAGCGAACATGCATCAACTGGGATATGGCCCTGCACTCTGCTGTTCGGCTGCCAGAAGAGAACGATCAACTGGCCCAGTTGGTTAAAGCGCTGTGGCATTAACGCGAAGGTCGTCAGATCCTCCCATGGGCCAAACTTCATTTCAGCGGTTTGTTTTGCCTTGAGTTTGTGCGAAATTAAATTTCTTTTTTTCCGTTATTTCCCTTTGGAGTTGCTCCAATCTTTCGACTTGAAATACTTGGAAACGGTTGAGCAGAAACGAATTCATGAATGCACCATTGCCGAATGCAAATGCATGCCCTCACCTGCGAGATGTAAATGTTAACGCTGAACACGG
>JANSTV010067995.1:0-11038 GCA_027564135.1 Lestremia cinerea
AATTATTTACACTCGAAAGTTTGTGTGTTTCACAAGATGCCATTATGAGCATTTGACAGGGCGGCCAACATAATGGTTGCTGATGTGTGCGATTTTGATATTCGGCGCGATTCGGTTGTGTGACTCGCGGCATTAGCACACCGTTTGGCAATCTACCGACCATGTGTGTGGACATGACAATGATCATTTATGCAACACAGGCTGACGCCTCCGGTGAGATTGCCTTTACAGCCCCCGGCCATTCCTCAACACAAATTCATCTCCATTTGCCCGCATTTCAGTCAGAAAATCGATATATTCCTATCGGATTATTTTCAAACAATCAACGTTTGCTTCGGGTGTAAACTGACTGCACAGGAGTGCCAACTGCTTGGAGCCAATCAGCTATTCGTTTGTACTAAACAGAAACGATTCTTGAAATGGCGCGAAACATTGACATTTGACTATTGTTTGTTGCCGCTTGTTGCGTATTTTGTTGCAATTCGAAACGGAACGCGATTTCCTACAGATTCGATAACAATTAATCTCCAATCGCAAGTTTTTTGAGAAAACCCGTCAGAATGAACATGAATGACAGTTGTAAGTATTGTCTTTTGTCATTCGCCGGCATGCACATTCATGCGGCTCCTCTTCAATAACGATTCTAATCTGAATATCAATATGTTTCAGTTGGAGCCGGAGGTTTTGATACAACCGGATCTGCAGGCGGTAATGGGGTACAATCGGAGACCAAGGCCGAGGTAATTACCAAGCAGGCTTAGAGATGTCACAATTCAGCCAACTCCACTAACCTCTTCTCCTCAACAGGGGGTTGCATCGCTGTTGATCAAGCAGATTTTGAACTCGCCCGATACGGGCGTATCCCTTTACGGGATGACCTTTGGCATCGTAACTGTTGTGGGAATCGTTCGCGAGATCGATCATTCATCAACAAAAATCACATTCAAATTGGAAGATCACACCGGACAAATCGATGCTCATTTGTGGTTAGAAGAAGGCGACACAGCCAGCATTCCGCCAATGGTGTTAAACACATATGCGCGTGTCAATGGATCGGTGCGAAATCAAGGTGGCACCAAAACAATGATGATTTTCAAAATCGAACCATTGGAATCAATCAATGGCTTGACAACTCATTTGCTCGAGATTTTGATGACCCGTTACAAGGCCGAAGACTATGCATCGAATGGAGGCAAAGCCACAGCTTACTCACCCTCTCGCACCTCGAACCAGGCACAGAATAGCAATGACGAGAATGTCAATCATTCGGGACTCAAAGGAAAACAATTGATGGTTTTCGAGGCTATTCGTAGTCACAAGAGTGAGCAAGGCATCAGCATGCAGGAGTTGCAGCGCAAGTTCAGCCATATTTCGGCCAGCGAATTACAGTGAGTGCCGCAAGGAGAAAACCAATTTTCAAGACTGCTAAATTCATGTTGTTTTCAGGGGAATCACCGATTTCATGACGCAAGAGGGACACATCTACACCAGCACCGATGCCGACCATTTCCTTCCTACTGACGCTTAGTCTCCCATTCTGCCGCTGCTAGTTCGGTGAGAGGCCGCCATTTGTTTAAGTTTCAATCCCATATGAATTAATAAAATATTACTATTTGAACGGAAAATAAAGTCTTTGGTTTGTTGTTGAGTAGACGAGAGCTGAAAGAAAGAATGCGCCATGCTTAGACCGGTCCACCTGGCTGACTGAGAATACGATTCATTCAATTCTAGCCTTGTTTATCTTCCGGTCTGCTGATTTAGCGTGGTCTCACCCCTTCCCTCCAACCCAAAAACTTTTAAAAACACATCATAATTATCACACATATTTATTTTGTTCTAGGAATTTTACTGTTTAAAACAGTTTATTCATCGTTCAAGTCAACGCCACAAATTTCACCAAAAACAGTTAGTGTCCTGTCAGTATTAGTATTGAGCAGGTTTTATGATTTTTCTTGATTTGCTTAAATTTGAAATTAGAAATTATGGGGCACAGTCATTGAGTCCTCATTCTCCTTTGACTCGAACTTAATAGAAAAGTAAGCCATGGGCTCGAACTGATTATCTCGGATCCCGAATGGGGGATCATTTATTTCAACACTTAGACGCGCTTGAAGAGCGATTAATCGAGACCGCATTTCGATCGATCAAATAACAAAATAAAGAGTAAAAATGACGTTTTAAAATCTCTTTAGTGAATGTTGAAGACCGCCCCAAGCGCCAACAATCAGTAAAAACGCACCTCATGACCTTTCAATTTTGATGATTTTATTGAAAAATTCCAAGAACTTATTCAAAGAGCAAATCAAAATTGTTTTAAAAAAAAAAAAAAAAACGGGCGCGAAAATCCAAGAATGACAATACAACATAAAAACTTGAACGTTACGGTGAATCGATATCAATGAGGTTGCTCGCTGAGTAAAATGAGTTCGAGACAAATAGTGGTTTATCGCCAGCGCCTTAAATTCGTAATAAGCTGTCGCTTGAAGAAATACAAAACGCAAAAAAAAAACAAATTATAATTGATCCTCCTGAGCCCTGGGATTATCTTAGTCGCTGTCCTCCGACTGCGAATCATTTCCAATGTTGCGATAGTTCCGTCGGATTCGCGAGACCTTTTGCTGGAACAGTTTCAGCGACATCGACGACGATTCACCGCAGCCGATGGCTTTGCCATTGCTTCGACTGAGGCCGCTGCCATGCATATTGTTGTTACCGTCTTCTCGATAATGACTTTGTGCGGGAGTGGTCATGCTGCCGGATGAGCTGCAAACATTCGAAACGATGCCGCTGTCTGGTGTGAATTCGAAACTGCGTACATCTCGTGAGCGATTCGGCACCGGCGTTCTCAATTCGGTTAATTTAAGCGCGCCTGGCGCAATTGGTGTGCTCATGCGATCATCGAGTCGCTGTCGCTTGCTGTTGAAGAACGACAATGAGCTGTCTTTGCTCGAATCAGAATCATCCCCGGAGCTTGAGAGACGCGAGCTCGATGGGCTTGTGTTGTGATTGTAATGGAAATTGTTGGTCAGTGAATGGTTGCGTTTTCGTCGCAAATGTCGATTGTACATGCGATTCTCATCGGGTTGTTCGTCATCGACGCCGGACGAATAAGCCGCCTCAAAATTGTGTGTCCCATTCAATGGCATCGGTATCACACGGACCAAATTGACGGGTGATTCAGAATCTGGTGGGCTGTTTTGCGGTGTGGGATCGTCGTCTGAGTCGGGCGTTTGGATGATTCGTATGAAGGATCCTGAAAGCAATTACCGTCAATTAGCTCGCTGCGAAAGGAGCGATCACGAACTTCATACCGTTTGAGGTTATGCCGGTGCTTGTGCTGGGCACCGCAATGTTGATTGGAAATGATGATGTTGACGGAGTGCGATTATCATTTTCGGCCCCATTCGATCGTGATGCTGACCCGTTCAGGCCGGCATCGTGGTTTTCCTGATTCTTTCGGCTGTTGCTTTGCTGCTGATGGCTCTTCGATGTTGATGGAAGATTGTTAAAATGGTCAGCTGTGCCGGGTTGAGAATTGTCATCAGAGGAATCTTCTGATTCTGAAAGGAAAATCACAAAGTGAGCTCAGACGAAATGCTTTGCGCAAAGTACAAACCATGGTTGTTGTGAAAAGTGTTTGAGGATAGTTTTGGTGTGCGACGATTTGTTCGATATGATGGCGCGTTCAGAAATTGTTGAATGCGACGTTTTGTCGCTTTTTTAGGAACATCATTCTCACTGTTGCAGCCGCAATCTCGAGATCGAACTCGAGAGCTCTGCAAATCAAAAGAGAAAAGCTCATCAATTCACCCGTTTGCATTCCCCAACAAAAACACTTACAGCATTCAATCTCCCAGAACGTTTGGCTGCCCCCTTCCGGGTTGATCGACCTGATGTCCTTTGCAGTTTGCGGCAACTGCTCTTGGCTGATTTGACACGTCGCGTAGGAGCAGGAGCGGTGCCTTTCATCGCCAAACGTTTCAAAGTGTTTCGTTTGGTAGCGATCAAATAAGCAATGCGATTGAGATATCGATTACGGGACTTCAAGCCGTGGCGACTGTTCCGATATGTGTCGCAAGGGAATTTACTGAATGACGTCGTTGAATCGCTGTCCGATTGTGTGGACGTTGGTCGTGAGCTGCCGTCTGAGCTGTGCAGACTTCTTTTGTCTGACTCGGAATTGTCGCTGGTGTTCCAGCCTTCGATTTCGCGTTGAACCAGCGAATCGAAGAATGCCATCATTCGTGGATCTTCCATTGTGTTTTGATGGCTGTAGTCGTGGGTCATATGTTGACCGCTGGCATTCACCAATGAAACGTATTCTTCATGAGTGAAAACATCCCGTGGATTGTCCGGTCCGCAAGCCTCCTCGGTCAAGCCACCAGTCCAACCGTCCAACCGGAACGGATGCCACAACTTGACTATCTTCTCAACGCCCGACGAAGCAATGATGCACTTCTGTGAGTTGTATCGCACCTGGTTGACGATCGATCGATGCCCATAGAGGACCATGTGATATGAATCAACCCACTGATTCGTCTTGGCGCAATCGGCATCGGACACTCGCCAACAATACAAATTGAAGTCATCCGATCCGGACAGCAGATATTCATCATTCTCACCGGCGAAGCAGCAGCTCTTCATTGTGCACGAATTGTAGTAATCCGGATGATAGAACTGGGCTATTGCCTCTTGCGATCCGGTATTGTATAAAATTGGCGGAAGTCGACGCCGAAGAGCTAGCACCTGAGATCCAAACGTGTTGAAACGAACGCTCATGCAGTTCTGGCCGGAATCATTGCCGCCATATCGCAGAACAGGCCTGCAAATTGGAAGCAAGAAAATTTTCATTTTCACGCCTCAAACTTTTCCCGCAGAGTCTGAATTTACATTTTGTATTCGCGCAAATCCCAACATGCGGCTCCATCTTTGCCATTCGCGGTGATCAAATAGTTGCCATCCAACGGATGGAACTGGACAGCATGATATGATGCTCGACTCTTCGGGAATGCAATGATTTGGTGTCCGGCTCGCATATCAAACACCAACACTCGGCCATCTTCACCGGCTGTTGAAAATATTTTGTCATTTGTGCTGTCCACTGACAGACCGTGAACCGGTTTCGAGTGCACTAGCACGTCATTAGGCTCCCCGCTAAAATGCAGGTAGAGAACGACCAAAAAAAAAAAAAATGGTAATTAATGGCAAAGGTATTCTCATTCAAACATGCAGCGAAACGTTACGTGTTGACGTCGTGTACGATAACAGCATCATCATTGCCACCGGAGAATATTTTCGAATTGTCATTATTGAATGCCAAACAAAAGACATTGCTGTAGTGTTGATTTTTCATGACACGAGGCTCTGAAATGCCAGCTATGGATTCTTCCAGTTTCCACAGCAATACACGGCGATCATCACCGCCTGTTTGATCAAAATACAAAACAAAAATATATAAAAATAGACGAAGAACAAGAAGAAGAAGAAGGAGCAGCAGCAGCAGCAGCAAAAGAAGCAGAAGGAGAAAAAAAAACAATCATAAAAATTCAATCGATTTTGAGCCGCATGACGCAAAATACAAGCCATTTCGTCATCGATGCGTTAATTGACGAACAATTGTCAACAATTCTCGGTATTTTATCAACATTCAGATATTGCTCCGGCTCATTGTTTATATAAATGGGGATACAAATGTCATTTTGACACCCGATAAATGTTTGGTTCGCAATTGTCGTTCGTGAAAAATGTAATGGCTACGAAAATGGATTTTTCATTTCGACTACGGTTCAAATGGCGAACCGTAAGTTGAAATCGAAAATTGATTGGCTGCGTGTTGGGGAAACTTACCCGAAACGAGGAGATTTCCATCGTTGGAGAATTCCAATGCATTAACACACCCATAATGGGCAATCAAATCCTTCTTGTATAAATTTTTGGCGATGCCCAATCGTTCGCGATACAAATTTTGTCGAAAATTCCAAAAGCTATTGCCCAGCTGACGGGATATCAGATGTGGAAATGGGCTGCCACCCTTTGGGCATGCCATTTTGCAAGTGTTTCCAAATCGAATCTCGTTTTGAGACTTTTCTCACTTTTTTCCTGTGTGTCCGATGTTGCGGCACGACTTTCAATCGAACAATATCAAATCGAAACAAACTCACTTAAACGCTTCGGTATATTTGGTACAATTAGCGAGCGAGGCGAATGTTGTGCCGCGAGAGTGAGAGAAGAATAAACAAAACAACAGAAAGCGAGAAAAAAAACAACACAAATCGCAAATGCACCATCAGAGAATTTATAACATTTTTCGAATAGCACTGCGTTGTCTCTCTGCAAATTATTGACCGAATGCGAGCACCACCAAATTCAACGTTTTGTTCGTTTTCATGAAATATCGAAAATTCACGTTCGCACAAGCCAATAATGAAATGTTGAAATTTCTCCTCAGCCAAACTGATACAAAATGCCAAAGTGAGCTCACGAAAATATATAGAGTACTATTTGTGTTTGATCCAAACTCCCCTTCGAGTTGGTGCCTCTGCTGCTGTTATTGCTGCTGCTGCTGGTGCTGCTCTTGACGTTGCTGTTGTTGTTTCTGTCATTTCGCTTATTCGCATATTGAGTCGTCGTCTCCGTTTCGGTTGCCGTAGCTGTCCTCGCCGCCTTCAACTGTATCGCACATACACAAAACACAATACGTCCAATTCACCGCACACAGAATCGCTTCGGTTTGTTTATGACAATCAGCTGTTCGAATGTAAGAAACACGGTGGAAATGGTCGAAATCTCCAACCATAACGCATTGCTGTGCGGCAGATTTCTTCGATTGACAGCGATGCGTTAGTGGTCGTTGCGAAAAATGCGATTTATTTGGCGGACTTTGTGCAGTTTTTATCATTTCAATTATCAGAATTTAACCATTTCTCGGATCATTGTTCAGCGGTGCTTCAGTGTGAATCGCCCATCAGAAACGTCATTCGTCTCAAGGCCGTCTACGAAAGGCCACCAGTCTGAGCTCAATGGTTGAACGTTTGCAATAAACATTTGCCCTGCAAAGAATTTTGCAAAGCACTGCTTCCATTGCGACACCTATGGAAAATAAATCAAACGCCAGCCACAGCAACACTGAACACATTTTCCATCTTCGTGGACTTGAATGGGGAACCATGCAACTTGTTTGCTTGACAAAACCAACGCAGGTTGTGAGGTAGCGCCAGTGAGTGCGTTCAATGGCCCGCAACTTTGCGTTGTGCTTATTGCTCGATTATTTGAACTTGGTTTTTTTTTTTAATTCGAATTTGGCGCAGTCAAAATTTTCAACATACTTGAAATAGTCAAAATCCGGCGCTGACTCTCGATTCGATTCAAAATTGAATGGAAACAACGAAATGAATGCGATTCAGAAAAGCCACACACCAAATATTCGACCGTCACTTGAATGCACCGAGATTTCGTTGAATCATATTGGAAATTGTACGAATTTCCCTTGAGATTTGTTAGATAATTAGTTGATATTAAATGTGTCGTCAAAGTTAAATATCGTCGGTTTCATTGCTATCGCTGTCATTGCGACGCTGCACATGCAAACCACCAAATATGCAACGAATATTCAC
Organism: Lestremia cinerea; assembly: GCA_027564135.1. Classification (NCBI taxonomy): domain Eukaryota; kingdom Metazoa; phylum Arthropoda; class Insecta; order Diptera; family Cecidomyiidae; genus Lestremia; species Lestremia cinerea. Next base: position 7,614 of record JANSTV010067995.1, read on the forward strand.
ATGTTATTCCGATGGCAAATATTGCGCACACACACATACGACACATCTAATTCAGACAAATGCTCGGATGCATATTTTCCATAACGTCAACTATAATCAGCTAGGCGACCATTGCCACTGGATTAGCATCAATTCACAGACACACACACACACTGTACTTCAAGTCTTTGCATTGATCGAACTGTGAACGAAATTATTTTAATTTCAAAATGACTGCGAGGATGTGTCCCCGAAGTCGAAATCTCCGAAGGGACCAGAGGAGACCGAATCAAACTTCATCCTCTCAGATCCAGCCATTTCGGGGCCATTCCACCAAACTAGACCAACTCAATCCACACAATTAACTAGCAGAAGGAATTTCAGTTAATTATTTTTAATTAACATTTTTATTTATAAATCAATAGAACGGTTAAAGAGGAAAAACACAGAGTGAAGGTGTTCACGCCTGAATATTCAGCAAATGATGATAATCATCGTTCACAAAAAGCATCGAGAAATGATAAAAAGATCAGAGCATATTTTCTGTTCGTTTCCACCTCAATAAATTTTCAACACTTAATAAGCAATTAGTGTTGCAATGGTGCTTCCAGCAGATGAGAATCATCAGCAGAGCAGGGGCGAAAAAAAAATTATGAATCGAAAAAGGAAAAACAAGAGAGAAATAGAAACGAAAAGAAAAGGAAACAAAAAATAAACGAATCAGAATAATTGTAGAAAATTAATGTCTTATGCTGGATCGCTGGAATGCTGAAATGCTGCGCTCAGACCTGGGCGCCAAGGAGATTTTGTGACGTGTGGAATATTGGACTTGGAATGTGTCGAAGATTTCAGATCGGTGAATGTCGTCATTGGATTGGCAGGAAGGTCATCTAAGAATAGGTCGCGCCCGCCTCTCCCCCTCCCCCGCCACCTTCACCATTCCATGTGTGTGTGGTCTTCCATTTCGAATGAGACCATTTGCATTTGCTGGAATAATTTCAGCGAAACGCCATTACCGTCGAATATGAAGGATTCATTCGGACTGGCACGCCAAGTCTGCGCTGCATTCATTCGAAGAGCCGTTGCGAAAGCATCAAATTCATTTATTCTTTGAAAGCTCACGTAACGGTTATCGTTTTGTGGCAACCATTTGCATTTTTCCGAACGATTTGAATTAACCAACTCAACCGAAACGAAAACAATAATCTTAATGGCCGCACTTGCTGTAAATGCACGGTCGAGACCATTCGAAATATCATCATGGATTCGCCGCCGTCGGACCATCGGATCTCAAGTGCGTTGTCAAGCCATTTGCCCAACGGACAAACGAAATGAACTATGAATGCCATTGACGAAGGAAATGGTGCAACTGCGTGTGCACAAATAGGATATTCATTCTTTGCTGATCGTCTTTTCCATTTTCCGAAATGTCACTTAATTGCCGAGCCATCAATGGCCAATCGCATGCGATTACGTCGAGAAACGAGATAATTAACATGACATTTGCTAATTTCTCTCTCTCGGTCTCTCTTTCTCTGTGTGAATGCATGTGTGCGTGATCTGGCAGTGAATATGAATTTGAACGCGACTCGAAGAGTCATTCAATTCCGATCGAAAACGAATGCTCGTAAAATTGCAGCAAATGAATGCAACTGTAATTGACCGCTGCGAAATGAAACCGTGAAAAAGTGAATCCAGCTGCTGTTGCATCGAATTGGATGTCAACAAAACGACAATTCACATTCGAATGATGTGTAGCTGACGAGTGTGGAGGCAAATAACTGATCCTTCGATATGAAAATTGGTCACGTGGAGTTTTCATCGTCACGTGACAATTGCACGAGTGTTCTCTCATTTTGCAAGCGAACCAATTGAGTTTTATCGCAATTTTCTTTTTGGCCTCAAACAAAAGAGAAAACGGGGGAAATATTAATATTAGTATCGAGGAAATTTCTAGAGTTCAACGCAGAGTTCGACGAACAGCCAGCCATTCAAGCAAATGAGTAAGAACAAAGAAGCAGAAAACGATGCAAATAAATCAGAGTGAATATACGGGCAGAGAGAAGAAAGAAGCCAATTCGGAGAGACAGCGGTGCAGAAAACGGTGCAGAAGGCGAAAAAGGAGCGACGGAGCGAGCGGGCGCCTGAATAAATAAAAATAAAGGCGAAGATTGCTTCACGCGAAGCCGTTTCATGTTAATTACGATGGACCACCACCGCCACCACCTCCATCCCGGCCAGTCAGCCACATCAGCCACTGGTTCGACATGCAGAACGACACACACACACACACTGGCATATTATGCGTATTTCATGTAATTAATTTTAAAATTCATTATTTGCATCCGCTTCCACTTCGCTGCGCCCAAATAAATGTATGGGAACCGGAGAATGGATTGGTGTGCGTGTGGCTGTATGCCTGTATGTGTGCATGTGTGAGAGTGTGTGTGTGTGTGTGTATGCATGTGCCATTGTCTCAAAACGATCCAACAACGAAAATTTATTCTAGCATTTCGAGAAATTGTTTATTTGTTATATAAATTCAAAGCTAAATTATTAAATTGTTGTTTTCCTTTAAAATTCATCAAAGCGAATGTTCTTCCGTTTATAAGCGAGCACACTGTGATAATTTCGATTCATTTGCTATTTTTGCGAATCGCTCGCAAAACGTGTATACGAACGAACGTTCCAAAAAGTGTGTTCGACAACATAAAAGACACAATTCCACATTGCATAATCGAATTGTATGCAGCAGATATCTCTCCTCATCATTATCATTGCCAGCATCATATGCATGGGCGTATGTCTCTGTGTGTGTGTGTGTAGGTGTGTGTGCAAGTGTGCATGGACATGATTGTATATGTATCAGTGTCAAGTCAAGTGGCTTTGAAGAAAACTCCAAGACCGAAAATCATTCGATGAAATAACTTCCGCCACATTGAACGTCATTGAAGACGTTAGTTATTGCATCACTGAATATGGATGGAAATTCGGATATGAATATGAATATGATTATGAATGCAAATCGAAATCATAAACATATAAAACATGTAATTATTATTGTACATATAACGATCATCCACAACAACACAATTACAACAACGAGAACAACAACAAACAACAGCCATTCCAACTGACAAGTGGTTAACTTTTCTATTTATCCGTTTCCATGTTCTCACACTGAAAAATGCAATAATAAAAGATATGAATGACGAGGTGCGGGAGATGGAGGAGTCGCATTGCCTTCGTCGTCACCGCTACCATTGCCACCGACGTCGTTGCCGTTTCCACCGCCGCCGCCACCGTCGCCGTCGCCAACATCATCACCTCCTCATCATCATCAAAAGTAGCAGCACCGAGGAATGTCCAAAGCAATATCACATTACTATGGTAGCAACTTTCCTCTGGATGTGTGTTGGCAACATGTGTTTTTTACAAGTTCAGCA
>JANSTV010068006.1:0-11038 GCA_027564135.1 Lestremia cinerea
TGTTTACTGCTACGTCTTACCTAACCGTAAGGTTATGCGGTCGACATGGATACAAATAACCCCTCTAGGCACGGATTCACGGATCCGTCGTCTATGGGTTAAACACATCTGTTTAATTAACTTAACAAATAGAATCATTACCGTCTGTTCAGTCCGCTTGTGTTTTGTTTCATTTTGTCGGTCATTTTGTTGGATCGGTTTTCGTGCGATCCGTTTTAATTTCAAAAACACGCATTTTACGCTTCCGCTTCAGTTGATTTGACGCCAGTTTTCAAACAGTGAATGTTTGTTTTTGAGGGTACCGTCTGGGAATGGGGACCAACAGCCGCAGAACTTGAACTCAATTCGAATGGATAGGAAACGAACCGAAGAATATTCATTTCATCACTCGTTCAATCTTTCTCCTCTCGCGGTTAACTCCCTCTCTTACATCGTTCGCTGGCTTATTTTGTCCGTTTATCCTTTCAGTGATTCATTTTCATTGTTTTCATTCACATTAACGAGCTTGATGATAAAGCCGCTCTTGATCTGCTTTATGTCCACCATTCATTTTTTCCCTTCGCGTTATTTCAGTTTTGCTATTAACAGACGATTTTGCACGGTCATAAATTGCCGCGCGTTGAAGCCATTAAAAGGTACACTTTAATAAATTTATTTATTTTCATTCGCCTCAGAATCATCCATTTTCATTAAAGAAATTGATTTATAATGAAAATGGCAACAATAAAGACGTTACGGAGAGATGGCGATCCCATTCGATTGCGTATTCGTAATTGGATTCACATTTGGCCTGGAGCTGTAATCAAATGCGTCCACATGTCACTGTGGCAGCGTGATTCGGCAAGAGTGTCCAACGGGATGTAATTTTTAAAGTAATTCTGTCGAAATGCGAACATGCAGTGGCCGCCAGACGACAATTAAATTGAACTCGAGCATCAAACATAAGAGCGTTGAGAGTGTTATCGTTGTACGTCGTACGCCGTCAGAATTGTCTCCCATCAGCCATTCATTTAATGCGCCTCAAATTGTTCATAGCCACAACGACACACACCAGCCCCATTGCACATGTCATCGCACATTCAACCACACGACATTTGTTGACTGGCAATTCTTTACTTTTGATTAGTTTTTAGTGCAAAGTAAAATACACACATCAACATTTGCTATTTGCTCAGAAGATCAAGACTGCACAACAGTTCACATGAGATGGTGGCAATTTCCGAAAATGATACGAAACTTTGGAGACTTTCAAACAACATACGTTTCATTCAATTTCTTAGTGACGTTGCTACGCCAGCAGTCATTGCAAGTGGAAAACTGAACAGCAATTTTATTAACTTGAAGACGGTGAAGGTGGATCGATGGATTCAGAAAACGAAATGGAATTCTCAAAAAAAATGAAAAAAAAAATGAATGAAATAAAAAGTGAAAAACGAAAAGCGAAAATCATATCGCACATTTATGACTGGATTTTCTGCAACACACGATTCAGTGAACTCCAAAAAGTGTTAACGACGGACTGATAGAAAAGGTTCAATGCTGGAAAATTGTTGAGCAGAATAATCAACGTATTAAATTTGAAGCTCCAGTTGGCTATTTGATACTTGGTTGGCATGGGTTCATGATTTGTTTGGTGCAGCTTCAACCAAGAACTGTCGGCATCAACAATAAAACTCATCTCGAAAAGTTTTCGCTCAAGTGAAAAGGAAGAGAGCGATAAAACAGCAAACGCGACCGTTCAAAAAGAAAATACATTTCGGTTGTAAAGCGCTAACAAATTGATTGTCTCCTTTTCCTCGGTAGTGCATTCAACGCAACCCGAGACGATAACCAACTTACCGAAAATGCTCTAATGTTATTAATCATTTCCTTTCTCTTTCGTTTCATCGCTACCACCATCTTCTGAGGAATTCTCACTCACTCTTTCTCACTCTCTCATCCTCTGAGCTCGGAGCCACTGCAAAAAGATGAACATTTTCAAAGGAATAATTTTAAAATAAATTTTTCTGAATTTTTATCAAATACAAAATAAAAGCGCCCTTCACTTTTCGAATTTGTTCTCTTGAGTTCAAACAAATCGGGAAAAAGCAGGAAAAAACGGGAAATTCCGTGCTTGTTCTCTATTCAATATGGATTATTTGAAACGAAATTTGCATCAACGTGTTTACTATTGGAAGCTCTCCATCCCTCTCCGATTGCGCTTTACTCTCGCTCAAACACTTGTGACTTCAAAGTCATGCTTTGCCAGCATCTTCCCATTTCAGATTCCAATCAATGATGCTCCCTCATTTTTGTCATCGAGTTTCTTCATTTGATTTTTCATCATTCACCAGACATTCAACATCATTTCCTCTTTTTTTGGAAGAAGAATCATTCAATTCAAATATTTACTTTGATTTTCAAACATGAAAATAAATGAAAATAAAAGATTGTGAATTCATACAATATCGATACGATATCCTGATTTCCATGGAATGTCTGAGCCGCGTCGCGAATGAATTTTCAATTAGAAGTTTGCTCATTCAATAACCGCGACTGATTTCAAGTCAAAATAGCAAATAAGAATGCCAGTTGAATGGTTTATTTGAATTGGAATGAATTAATCAATCATCAAACAATTAAAAGCAAAGCAAACAAGATAAATGGAATGAATTTGAGATATTATTTCGTTTTTTGATAAAACGGTGTATGTTCGCGTTATTCAGATCTGAGTCATTTCGATTTAATTATTTATGTGGCAGACGCAGTTCTTAACGATAAGACTTTCAATTAGTGGAGATGTGCCGTGGAGGGAGGCAGTTATCATGATGTTTTGACGGCGTTCACGAAGAAATCCTGGGCGAGGATAGTCCACCAGGTGAACAGACTTTAGATGCCTTGAATTGATAACATTTTTTACGCTAAAGTTTCTGCCCGGTCTTGGCAGCGAGCATTCACGTCAACACCAGAATTATAATTTTTCAACCCAGACGCAATCGATTAGTTCAACCTTATGTTTGAAGAATCTTGTTGGCCAACGAACTGTTTACATTTTGTAATTGAACGCTGTCGCTGGCAATGTGGCTTGTACTGATGCGAGATGCTGAAAATACGTCGGAGAATATGAAGAATTTTGACATTAGCTCGAAATCATCGCAGCATGTTATCATGGGGTCCGTCGGCTGCAATGCACTTCTATCCTCTGAGGAACTTGAGGGGGCATAACTTCGTTTAAAATTCACTGAACTGGAGCTACTCTACTTTGTATAGATTTGATTCACATTCTATGATTTATGGTTCGCATTCAAGTGTTCATTTCGGTGAAGTGATTGAGGAAAGCGGAGAAGCCACCAGAACTATTCCAACCATTTGTATGGAAATGATGCAACGAAGGAATGCTCCTGACCTTGCCATAAGAAACAACAATTTACTTCCGAATCGTAATTAAAGAATTCAGTTGTTGGATTCCAACGGATATTCCTTGCATCAAATATGCAAATTTCGACGACAACTTTCGCATACAACCAGAATGACCAACGGTAAAATCAATATCCTCTTTGAAGAACTATTTTATATGCACGTCAATCGTACAGTAATGAACGAATCAAGATTGATGAGCTCTTAAAAGTCTACATGTGTCCCCTCGTCTCGTGAAGGGCAAATATAAAAATACCAAATAGCTCCCACTGATCGTTTCGTTAAGGATTCAATGTCAATTTGTTTTGAAGATTTCAATGCGTTTTACGGCTTCACAGCAATGAACGAAGAAATACCACTTTTGCAGTTCCATTGACTGCAACGAATTCGTCGAAGAGCCCCTTCACCGGAGAAATTACAATTTTCATCGAATTCCAGTCGGTTGCCTTTTCCATGCTTTTTAGACAATGTGTTATGTGATTTGCAGAAGAAAAAAAAATCTAAATAAAAACAGAGAAGATAAAAAGTGAAATTGAAAACAACGTCGGCCGACGAGCTTTAATTGAAAAATGTCATTCGGCCCGTCAAATACAACCGTCTCTCTTGTAATCTCTAGGGCATTCTTGAAGAAAATTGAAATAAATCGATTTCGGTCGATCGACTGTGTCGAAATGTCGTTGCAGCCATTCACATTGTGAGCAAGTCGCTGATGTGCTACGCAGCGAAAATAGTTCCATGTCGGTTGATTGATGGTGGCAATTTTTTTGGTTCACTTTTTTTGTGTGCCGTGAATGCTTGTCATTTACGCAACTAAGCTTCACCTCAATAGTTTGCGGACGAGCATTAGCACGCGATTAATTGTAAAGCGGTTTTTGTGAGAATTTGAAAAATTAACCAAACGATTATGAGTCACAGTCACGCTCGGTCACCGCAAAGCGATGTGATGCATTCTCAAGGCGCCGGTTGAAAATGTCAAGCCAAGCCCTGGCCACTCTAACGGCACGGAAAGAGAAACCATCGTTTTGACACCGCCCGTTGTAAAGGAAATTATGTAGCATCGTAGTGAATTCCATGCATTGGACCGGGATGAGTCGGGTAAACTCCCCAATTTAAGCTCACCCTCAACTTGAACATTGTCAGCAGCACTGATGAATGTGCATTGTGTCCTCATGGCTGTTTTGTCTCTTCATCGGCCGTGACTTTTTCGATTAGTTTTCCACTGAGAAGGCAAGGAACGTGTTGCTCAATTTGATTACAATACTTGCGATTCACTGCATATGGTCGCCATAGTGACAGTGGTCTCTGTTGAAATGTAGTCGGGCTGTTGTTACGGAATGTTGTGATTGTCAAGTTCGTCGGTGTCAACTACGAAGGTCATTTAAATTCAGTCGGGTGTACAAAATTGAACATAAAACCTGTCGTGTTGTGTTGCTGACATGTATTTAACACGACGCAATAAATTTTTTGAATTTCAAGCATATCAACAATTTGTCGAATGAATCATATTTTCTGTTTTTCTTTTCGATCTTTTTTTTTTGATTACGCAACAAAGTTGACGTTGATGACATGGATTTCAATGGAAGGCTTGCCAGACAGCACAGCTCAATTGAATGAGAAAATGAATATTTGATTTCCAAAGAATTCATTCCGATTTCCGCCCACAGGTCGTTTGCTTTCATGATGGAAGCCTAGCAAAGTCTTTGCAGGGCTCAACGAGCTTTTTACATTAAAATGCAAGAAGTTTTTACTTGACGATTAACGCATTGCGCCTGGGCGGGCAGTGTTTGTTTTCATCGGCTCGAATTCCCGGTGTTATATTTTCATAAAGGATTTTGATAGGAAAAAATCAGCTTCTTCGAGATGGAGTCGATAATCTAAGCTTTCAAAGAATTATTGGATTTTTTTTATTGGATTTTTGAAGGAATTCGAGTTGTCGTTCACACAGTTTCTCGAGAAAAGGTTCAACACACAAAAATTTGCGGTGCGTTTTGTTTCCATCTCCATGCTTTCGCCTCGAAGTGACTCTATTTACAATGCTCCATAAGAATTCGCAAACGAGCTCGTTCCGATTAGCTCAATGGGTGTGAACAAACGATGTAAAATGAGCTACTTCCTCTCCAATTGCACGAGTCAAAACAAAAGAAAAAAGTTAGTTCCCGTGGAACAACGAAAGACTGCAGCATCCTTTGATAATTGTCTGCGGATATGAAAATGGATGACAATATCTCGCTCGCACAAAGGCAAAAAGACTATCAAGACTCAAGTCTGGTAGTCGCCAGCGAGCCTGTTGCTGGAAAAAATGAACAGCAGCATCGCATCGTCAAGCTAATATGATCCTATCAGTGACCTCAATTCTCTTATTAACTAATCATTCAAGTGAGCTCGTTAAGTTGAGAAGAATTTTCTATTTAACATTTTCACCTTCAAAACGATTACGATTCACTTGACAAAAACTTGAGAGAAATTTCATAAAATTCAATTAAAATTAAAGCGAATGGCAACGTGAAGCAGCGATGCAATTGTGTGGCACATTTCCATAAGAAAGAAACGCCGGCGACGAAAAAAAAAACAATTTTTCTTTTCCTCTTCTTTTTGGGGCAATTGTCGATTTTATGCGAGACTCGTCGTAAAACCGAATAAAACGATTTATGCGTGTCGAAATGTTGCCGTCTTGTCACCATCTCAAGTGTTCCAATATTTTTGCAGGTTGGAGCGATTGGCTCCAGCGATGAAATCTATACATTTGCCGGCAAACCGCCCATTTTCGTCAACGCCAATCGAGATGTAGATAAAGTTGACTAACGGAGGCGAATGAACCTTGAAGGGTTGATGGCTTTATTTATCAAGGCACAAAAATGATCGTAATTACGGCATCGCTGTAGTGACGCTCTACAGCTGCAAGTCCCATCACGCAAACTGGATGAAATTCTTATCAGTCCACATAATCATAGGTGTCACATTGTCGCCGAACTCGGAATCGATAACACGCACTGGGCCCCACGCTTTGATTGGTACCGGCACCGAGAGCTTTTCCACGGTGTTTTTCCATAAACTCCTCGCATCAAAATGGATTTCAGATGCGAATAAATTATAATCCACCAATTTCCCATGCTCGCCCGCAATGAATATGCATTAGCTTAATTATTGGATGATATTCGATAATAATTGACAGCACATCGTTTCGAGAGCGGACTCACAAATTTTCGAGTATGATTTGATTTGACGTATTTCATTTGCATGAAGTATGCTTTGCTCGCTTGGCGCTCAGCCAGCCCATATCGATGAATTTTATTTTTATCAGTGCTGGCCGTGAGTCGCAAATGTATGCGCAATATGTTTCCCAACCAAATATTTTTCCCGCAAAATGTTAACAAAATCGTTGGAATGCCTGTAAGGAAATAAAAATATCAGCGAGCGACGTTTCATACCCAACCATCGGCCATTGATATCAATCAAGAGTTTATTTGTTTTGCTCGTTTTTGGCACAGCATTGAAAGTACTTCATTACCAATTCTCTTCGGCAGAGCAAACACTTTGACATCTTGCCGGGAAAATAACGTTCGCTTCCGCGTTCCGCGTTCCGCGTGCACTTGTATGTGAGTCGAATTGTTTTGAAAATGCTTTCTTGTCGCTGATCAGTTGAACAAACAAGTCTGGCAAACTTTTTTCTTCGCGCAACCTCTGCGACAGTCACTGTTTTGCATTTTTCACTTTTTGATCATTCGCATTCTGGGAAATTCCAGTTCCTTGCGGATTATTTTTATTATATTTGCGCCTGTGAAATATGCTTTCGAATTTTCGCAGAAGCAATCTCGAATGAAGGTGAGGTTTGTATTGTTTTTAACGAAAGAATCCTTTTTAGGTTGCGAATCAGTCTCCCTTCTTCCTGCCATTGCTCTCGTCGGCATCGATGACGACGACTTTTGGATTCTCATAGAAAACCTCCAAAATCATTGAATGAGACTGAATACCCAATCGAATGTTTCGGCTGTGAGTACGTGATAAAATATATATATAGAAGTATATATCCATATACATACATACGAAGTATTGGATGATTGGGACGATATGACGAAGCGACTCTCAAATGAACTGTTCAAACCATTTGAAATGGCCATTTCGATCTGTGAATTTGATAACAGGCGACATGTAGCACGAACAGCAAACAACAACAAGGATCGATTATAATAAGCCGTTATAATTATAATTCTTGATTATGCAGCCTGTTTACTGTCTGATTCCATCCAACACAGTCATTAGACTGTTGTTCCATTTTGCTGCTGTAAACAACCAATGTGCTGTTTTGAGTCGTTTTCCTCGAATTCAAAACGATGAAGACGCCACGGTGCCGACGCAAAAAATTACTTCAGTTCCACGGCACCTGCGATGGAAGAACGGTTTGAGAGGGTGCCATTGCCTTCAAATTGCCTTCAACTGAGCACTGTTTTTCGGTTGAGCAGTGAAATATTGTGTAAATCTTCTGGAAAAACGACCATCACATCGCTCACGTTCTCTGCCACCGCAGCGTACATCTGAGTTCGTCAATGAAAACTTTGTTTTCATAAATTTCATTCTTGCCATTTAAATTTTTATTCTTTCTGCGGAAATTTAACAAAAACAGAGATGACAATCAAGATACCAAAGAGCCCATTCTTGTTAACCAAAACTCAGCGAGCAAACAAATCTTTTGCAAGAGCATTTCTGGTTTTCTCTTTCGGTTTTCGTTTCTTTCAAAGTTTTCCTTTATTATTTCTTTTTTTTTAGTTTTTCTTTTTCTTTTTCTTCGTCAAATTAATTTCGGTTGACTTCAATTGAAATAATGAAGAAATGGCTTCTTTTCGCAATGACCGAATGCGAAAACAACACCGCGCCGACACAATACACACAAACATGTTGTGCAAAATACCGTTTCAACAATGAACGCTGCTTCGATCCGAGATTGCTAATGTATTCGCGGCATCATTCCAAAATGAACAATTGAATTCCATTTTCGATTGTTTCGGCCTGCGAAACGTTGGCGAGGTGCAAATCGACCTCCAACGAAAGCCGACCATTCACACGTTTGTATTGATTGGCTTCTCTGTCGGCTTATTGATCTGCCTCATTGTCGTTCCAGCCACAAGTCTGTCGTTGCGAGAAAATTGAAAACGACAATACTCGCAATTTTATTTACGTTTGAATATCGGAAACAAATGCTTAGACAGCTTGACGCTGTTGTAAGCGTAATGAAAATTGAATTCCAGCGAATGGATTCAATAACAATTGATCGATAACACTTTTGCTCCAAAGCAAGTCTAATCTCTTCGTTGTTTGTTTCTTCTTCTACTCGCATTGACAACACAACGCCAAAAAAAACTTTTCCTTTGATTTGGGTGCTTTTTCATCATATCCGGGCCGAAGTGTAGGATCTGCACGACGTCTTCACCCATCCGGGACTCTGATTCCGAAACGCTGATAAGTTTGCGTCGACAAATGACGAAAACTCGTATCAATAAAATTCGAGCACATTCCGCTGGAGAGGATCGATAATAAAAACAACGATTCAAGCATAAAAATCCATCGATTCTTATTGAGGATTGACGTCAAACGTTTAATTTTGAAAAACTTGTCAAAGTGACATGATCTGCTAGAGCAAGCTAAAACACCGTTTATTTCTTTCTATTTTATTGACGCGAAAACATTGAAGGATTCTGAAAGGAAATTGCACAACAAATTGTTGTGTCATGTCGGTTCGGCGTCAACAGTGAAATGGAACAGCGATTCGAGGAGGAACGCATATGTTTGGAGGATATTCTCCGAGAATTTCTGCAATGGAATGCATCGACTGCTGAGCCCAGGCAACAGAGAGCTGACGATGATGCTTGCCTTCGATTCGATTTGTTCCACAAAGGGCGACCAAAGCCTGACATTGAAATGTCTCATGAATATTTGCGGATGGGAACATGTCGGGACGTTCGCATAACCGCATTCATCCCCCAGCATTAGATGATGTTTGCACACATCTGCGAGTCGAAACGAGCAAAGCGCTTTGACAGAAAGCAGCATAGAAAATTGTTTAGCATTTTCGCTTACAATATTGTTATTGAATGGGTTGATTGCTGTCAATGGGGTAGCCCGTTTCCAATACCACTGGTCAGATTCTATTCAAAATTTAAATTTATCATTTAATCGGATACTTATTCATAAAAATTTATTTAAATTCAACAATAATTTCCATGGAACGCGCCTGTCAACTCTCAAAGCCGGAACGGACGAGAAAAATAAGATAAGATTGTTTCAACATTCTCGCAAAATGTTTGATTTGGCTCTGTTGCTTTCGGCATCCGATTTTTGAATGACAGGAAATGGGAATAATGCTTCTTTTGAGATGCTTCAAATGTGCTTCGGTATTCAATGTTTGGTGGTTTCTTTATTTTTTCCTTTGGAGGAGAATGAGCGGGAAGTGGATCAATAAAATGATGATTTATTGATCATGAATTTAAACGACACAAAATACATCACAATGTTGATGTTGATGTGCTTCGCGAGAGGCTTAACTTTCATGTTGTCTCCCTCTGAAGGTCGTGCATTCAGTTATAAATATCCTCATAATCGAAATTGACATCCAACCTTCTTTGTATTATCCTCGAAAAAATGCGCATTGCAATGGAAAAATTTTTAAGATTTATTTTTCTTCGTTTTTGTTCTTTGGTTGAGAAAATTTGGAGACAAAGTGGTTTTTTTTGGAGAAGTGAGAGGCAGTGAGAGGCTTATCTAGATCTTTAGCAACCTAAAGATCGAACTTTGCCATGAGTCTCCGCTGAAGGCTGTCCTTCTCGAGGCTGCTGTAATTTTGAACCAAGATCAACGGAGCTGGTCGTCCGGAAGAATTGAATTGAAGGTCAAATGCTCATCGAGCAATGAAGCTACATTTAAGTTTAAATTTAAATTGAAAACAAAAGGAAACGGAGAAGTGATTTCCACGAATTTTCCACCCACCAAAGATTTGCATGTACGATTTTCGATATTCGATCAGTTCAAAAGAATGCATTAGCACTTTCGGAAGAAAGCAAAAGAAGAATCCACATGCGAAAGCTCTCGCAGCGGCTGTATTTAACTGTGTGGTGAATGGGAAATGAGCTCTGAAACGGTAATTCTGGTCGATCTTCTATCCAGCCCACGCGGTACATACGCTTGAGTGCCGTCAAAATAGTTTCATGCGATTATAATCGTTTGCGATGAAAGGTAAGAACTATTTTCAGGTTCACTTGACACATTTGCTTTTGGTGTGCGATCAAAATAATCTGCTTGTGTGCTGTGTAGCAGGTTGAATCGTTTTTACGGTTCCAGTGAATGAAAGAGACGAACATTCCCGAATAATGGAAATGATTGGCACTTGATTTAGCGTATGTTTAATTGTTGTTTTCCTGAAATTGTTTTCGTCCCTTTTCCTCGAAATGGAAATATTTGAAATGTACAAATTACTTGTCAAGTGAATCGGAAAGGCGTATGCTATATATCGTTCGATCGACGTTCCTTTTTATCATCCCATTGTTCTCTTTCAGTTGGCGGTATATTCTCTGGTAGAATTGAATCTTATGTATTGTTCGGCGTATCGTTGTATTTGAATGAGATTTTAATACAACAAAACACACTAATACCT
>JANSTV010068017.1:0-11035 GCA_027564135.1 Lestremia cinerea
GAATATTTCACGAATGATAGAAGCATCGATTCATGTGGCGAACACACAAGAAATATTGCTCTTTTGTTTGTACACTGGACGATCCGGGCTGTCGCTTTCGGTAATACGATTAACGGTATTTAATTGCCAATAACGAAATATTCGCTTTGCCATTGAAATTTATTGGTCGGCTCGAATGAGACATCGGAGCCGGTACTGTGAAAGCTGGACTGCAGCGCGAGTATTCGCAATGATGTCGGCGATCGTTCGAAAAGAATGGCAAAGGTCTCAATTTGACTGGGCCCGAACAGAAATGCAAAAGCGGCGACGAAAACTTGATTGGTTCGCCGATAAAATGCGCAGAAAGTGTCACAGGAATTTGCGAGAGGAAATTTAATTAACTTTTGTCTCCTGACATTTGACTCAGCCGAGTCGAACATCATCGCCATTCCACCATTCCGCCATGTGCTATCCATTCCATCAAATAACGTTCACTTTTATCGTTTACCGAACGAATAAATGCTCTGATTCTTTCGAAACTCGAGCACAAACAGCGATCTGACAAAACGATCCGAAGAAATGCTCGCAAAAAAATCAAATAAAAAAACTAACAAAATCGTAAAAAAAAATCATTCTGCAGACGCGGCCGCATCCATCGTATCGCATAGTGTGCATACACTCACAAGCGCATAGCGGTCGACTTACATGCACAGTCGGTCACTTTGTTTCAAAGATGCACATTTGTTCGGCAATCGCTTCTTTTTTTTGTTGTGTTTCTTTTTGTGAGAATTTCATGTCTGTGGTGTGGTCTGATGCTCTGCTTATTAAATGCATTGACTGTCGTCGCGTCACTGCAAGCGCATTAGGCCTGCGGAATATCAACCGATATCAAATGAATGGCGGTTTGTTTCTTCTGCTGTCTCAGTCAATTTGGATTGATTATGATGTTTGTTGTTGGTTTTTTTGTTGGGTTAATGGAATTCTCATTCGTTCTCAGAACTGAATGCGATTTGGGTCTTGAACTTTTCCATTTCCTTTCGCCTTGGATGATTACCTCTCGAATGACCACGGCCGTCTTCGACAGTGAATCGCCCTCCATCCATTGGATATTGAATATCGTCGAAATGAAGAGATCGCCTCTTTTTCGGCCATATGGCGGCTGTGTAATGTCAACAATATGAATTCTAAAAATATTTCATTTTCGCAAACATTTCATTTAGTAATTCTTTGCACTGCCGAATCGAATCACGAATTTGTTGTTTTCGCAAAGAACGATGCGTTTTCCGATACATTGGAATTCTCTCCGTAGCGTTTCGATATGGATCCATTTTCATTGGCGGCTCGCGTAAATGCGCTGGAAGCAATCAGCGAATACGTAACAGGAAATAGACAAGCAAATCAGCATCAAGAATGAAATAATTGTTTCTTCCAAAGGCCACAATCACAGCTGAGTTTCAACAGAAAAACATTTTAAAATGATTCGAGCAACTCGAATTGAGGCTGAAACATTCATATTTTTTGTCCATTTTTGCTCAAAATGTTCTTGATTCTGGCAAATGACTTCGTTGCCTTATCATTTTTCTCAGCTGAAAAAAGCCAATTTCAAGATAATGTGAAATTCGAGTGATTATTTTCGCAATTGAATAATTCACAGAGACTTCGCCAAGATTTTGGTCAAAATTCACTCTCGATGAGTTTCAGTCTCGAAAAAATGAATGACTCGGCTTCGGAGCAACGTCCTCATCTCCAAGCATTGTTATATTAGAGATGCGTTTTCATCGAAGCCTCAATTGCGTAATTGAATTAGCGCGAAAAAGGTTTTGTCGAACTGGCCGCACATGAAGAGCATAGCTATGTTGCTTTGTCATCGTTTTATGAGTACTCGGATCAATACTGGTTCGAGCAGGTCCAACGAGAACAAGAACAGTTCAAGGTCTTCCCATATCCAATGCATGACGAGCACACATAGTTGAAATCTGAAGCTGAATGACGCCAAAAAATGAGATTTGGTCCAGTAGTTAGCGATTAGGACGAGCGGATGGAAAAGTTATCGCTTCGACCTGTTGAACTCTCGAATGAAGCGACAATTTTTCACTACATCACCGCTGGGCATTGCTGAGAAAGAACTAACATTGATATTTTTTGAATGAAATCCTAGACCTGTAACCAAACAAAATGTGATTGCGCTGGCTTGAAAGGCGCCCTCGGAGCGTATGGTCCACAAGGTGTACCCGGCGTTGAAGGGGTTCCGGGTGATATCGGGCCAGAAGGTGATAATGTTGCTGACTGGTGGTTTGAACGCAAGAACTAACTAACTTCGCTTGTAGGACCATGGGGACCTGGCGGTGATGGTGGCGACTGGGGAGAAAACGGCGCCCATGGTGAAAAAGGCTATCGTGGAGAACAAGGTTCAAGCGGATTAAGAGGAATGCCAGGTATGGATCATTTAATCTTCGTACAAATTGGAGAATATTTCACGTGAATCTGGATTGGTTGTAGGTATGCCCGGATCTCCCGGTGAGGAAGGTCCTCGAGGTCCACTGGGTATTGACGGATGCAATGGAACAGACGGTGCCATGGGTACTCCTGGGTATCCCGGACAGCCCGGACGTCGTGGCTTAGCTGGTGATCCCGGGCCACCAGGATCCAGAGGTGATCCTGGTGAGGGCGGTATCAATTCCAAAGGCACTAAAGGTCTTCGCGGTGTAGCTGGAGCAGATGGCCTTGATGGCCAAAGAGGATATAAAGGTCTTTCTGGTCTCAAAGGATTCGACGGAGCGTCTGGTCGTCCAGTAAGTTATTCAGTTTTGAAGTTCTATTGTTGTATTGTTTTGTTCGTAGTTAAATCTAGATATGATTATAGGGTGAGCCTGGACCTCCTGGAGATCAAGGTCCACGTGGTGAAGATGCTGAACTGATCCCACCGCTGCGAAGTATTGGAGCGAAGGGTACAAAGGGTCCCAGAGGAGACAGCGGTGAAGCGTATAGCGAATATGTTACTTCTGTTCGAATAGTCCGGAAAGGCGATAGAGGTGACAAAGGCTTCAAGGGACAACGAGGTGGAGTTGGCCCAACTGGAGAGTATGGACTCACTGGTTATCGAGGCAAGTACTTTCTGGTTTTCAAAAAAGTCCTTTGTGTTATGGTTGCGATGCAAGTGAATAATACAATTTGACTTCAGGTGAACGAGGATGGAAGGGGTATAAGGGAGAGGAAGGCAGTTCAGGAGATCGAGGAAAGACGGGAAAAGAGGGTCTTCCTGGAGCTCCTGGAGATAAAGGCGCCAAAGGTGCTCCTGGATACGCAGGTCCCGATGGAAATGACGGAGAGAAAGGTCAAATCGGTGAAGAAGGATACTTTGGCTTGCCCGGTGTACAAGGTTTGTATTGAACCCAACACTTCTAAAATGCTCGTATTAATTCAAAATTTGACGAAAATAGGTCCACCTGGCCTTCCGGGTATTTATGATCCTACATTGGATGAGATTAGAATTGGTCCTGTTGGACCCCAAGGTGACATCGGAGAGGGCGGTGAAAGCGGAATGAATGGGATTTACGGCGAAACCGGACGTCGAGGTTTGATGGGACCCCCTGGTGCACCGGGTGATTCTGGCTTGGACGGTCAACCAGGACGACCAGGTCTCACTATTGATGGACAGCCCGGAGATCAAGGCGAGTCAGGACCACCGGGAGAAATCGGTCCAAGCGGCATTCCCGGTCCAATCGGTAGACCCGGCCCACCAGGATTCCCAGGACAAAGTCGAGAAGGATCGAAGGGTGCTTCTGGCGTGTCCGGTCACCCGGGTGTAGTTGGTTTCGCAGGAGACAGAGGCGAGCCTGGTCTCCCAGGTGAAAAAGGTAAAGCCGGAAATGGATTCAACATTACTGGACCAGCGGGTGCTGATGGTTTGCCTGGACGAAGAGGTCTCCCCGGTGATCCTGGATATGATGGCAACTTTGGGTCCAAGGGTGACAAGGGTTGGAGAGGGGATGACTGTGTAAGTTATTGAAGAACTCTCTTTCTTGAACGAGCTATGAATATTTCATCTCGTTATTTTCTTGTCACAGGGCTTTTGTCCACCTGGTCAACCAGGGGAAAAAGGATTATCTGGTGAAAATGGTCGCCCTGGCTTAACCGGTCTAGGTGGTCGAAGAGGAATGACTGGCCCAAGAGGTCTTAAAGGTGGTGTGGGTAAACCTGGCTTAGACGGTTTCAAAGGAATGCCAGGTGAGTCACGCTCAAATAGTTTACTTCTCGAATAGCTGAGTGAGGTACTTGTTAATTAAAAAAATAAAAAAATCTTAGGGCGTCCTGGTTCTGATGGCGAAACTGGTGTTGTTGGGCATAAGGGCCGAAAGGGTGAAGTGATCTTATCCGGTGAAAGACATACTGCTGAGAAGGGTGATCGTGGTGATCTTGGTTATCCTGGATTGCAAGGCGCAGAGGGCGATGCTGGTCAAGGTGGTTATACTGGGACACCTGGTGTTATTGGTGAAAAGGGAGAGCAAGGTGGTGAAGGAGCTCCAGGTCGAAATGGTTTTGATGGTCGGGATGGCTTGGATGGTAAACCTGGTCAACCTGGTGAGTCTGCTTACACCCCGAAAGTGTATTTGGTTGGTGATCGAGGCCGCGATGGAATTCCGTAAGTAACCTTTTTGTGCCGAAATGAAAACGAAAAACCGTATATATTGACATTCGATGTTCATAGCGGACGCAAAGGAGACTCTGGCGACAAGGGAATGAAAGGTACCAAGGGCGAGCCAAGTGCCCCGCCCAAAACGGACACAAGAGGCCAACGAGGCGACTGGGGTGACATTGGTGCTCCAGGGCCACAAGGTTTACAGGGACCACAGGGTCCTAGAGGCTCGGACGGTTATGCTGGTGAAGACGGTGACAAAGGATTTGCTGGAGTGTCAATCCAAGGCTCTGAAGGGTTCAAGGGGTATCCAGGAATTATCGGTGATCATGGTCCGGCTGGCAGCAGTGGTGAACCTGGCACTGATGGGGCTCCCGGCATAGATGGTGGTCCAGGACTCAAAGGTCATAGAGGTGAACCTGGGCGAGCTATTCTTCAAGGAGAAATCGGTATTGCAGGTGAAAAGGGAGAAATTGGTGAATTCGGCGACAAAGGTAACAGAGGCTTCCCAGGAAATCGTGGCTTTGCCGGTACCAAAGGTAAGTGAACATACCACAAGTATTCAAGGCCATATTTGATTGAACTTACTTTCCATACAGGCGGAAAGGGTGAGAGAGGTGACATTGGACCGGAAGGCCAGCGTGGCATTCAAGGAAACAAAGGCATCCGCGGTGACATAATCTATGGCGATATGGGATTCCCTGGAGCTCCCGGTAGAGATGGGAAAACTGCACCATATGGATTGAAAGGTGATAAAGGCGATGAAGGTTGGCCTGGTCCAGATGGTCTGCCAGGCATAAAGGGTGAAACTGGATACACTGGAAGAGCCGGACTCACAGGTGATGCTGGTGAACAAGGTGATGTGGGAGCAAATGGTCTGTTTGGCTACAGAGGTGAGATCGGTGACCAAGGCAATGCCGGATTTCCTGGAAGAAGAGGATATCCCGGCCGCAGAGGTCTTTCTGGCCATTTCGGTCCAAAAGGAGAGCAGGGAAACGTTGGTTATCCGGGTATCGGCGGCAGACCAGGAATAGATGGCAAGAAGGGCGAACATGGTGATTTTGGTTCCTACGGAAGACAGGGTCAAAAGGGTGAGCCATCATTCAGTGGACCAAAGGGTGATGACGGTCATCCTGGACTCAATGGACCTCGTGGTTTCAATGGACGAGTTGGCGGTAGAGGATTAAAGGGCGAGGAAGGTGATGCTGGCGAAGTTATTGATGGAAATCCTGGTGTGAAAGGAGAACCAGGTAATTTGATTGCTTTGTCTTAACTCGATCCGGCTTGAATGCGGTTTAACTTTTCCAATATTTCTAAAGGTATCCCTGGTCGTTTTGGATATGACGGATTCAGAGGAGTCAAAGGTGAACGAGGCGATGTGGGAGAATTCGGCATGGTAGGAGAAAATGGTGACATTGGAATGATCGGGGCCCCGGGCTATAGAGGCAGAGATGGTCTAGCTGGCCTTCCAGGTAACTTCTTTGCCTATTAAACTTTTTCAAATTCTTCATCAGCCGTGTATTCGTTCTAGGTCTTGGAGGTGCTCAAGGTGAAGCAGGTGCCCAAGGTGTTCAGGGAGAACTAGGAGACCAAGGCTTACCTGGATTTTTTGGCGCACTCGGTGATGAAGGAGACTGGGGCTTCCGAGGTGTTGAGGGTGACAAGGGCATTCAAGGAGACAAAGGCTGGCCCGGTTTGCCAGGTGTGTTTCGAAGCATGAACCCTCTAATTATTAGGAATATTTGTCTACTCAATGTTTTGCAACAATTTGAACAGGCACAATCGGTCATGGATATGCTCCGAAGGGAGACAGCGGTGAGATTGGTTTATTTGGTGAATCCGGTGCACCTGGTGCTAAGGGACCTCTTGGCTCTCGCGGCTATTATGGTCGCAAAGGTGAAACTGGCGACTTTGGTGAACAAGGTGAAAGCGGTTCCGATGGGCTTGATGGACTGAAAGGAGAAACAGGTGATAGAGGCTTCCAAGGACCAACTGGTTTTCGAGCAGAATTCGCGGAGCCAGGTGAGGCTGGTAACGCTGGAACCGATGGCTTCCCAGGAAGAAGAGGACTACTCGGTCCAAAAGGAGCTCCCGGTGATTATGGTGACAACGGACAACCTGGTATCATTGGTTTACCGGGCGTAAGCGAGGACGGACAATTCGGTGAACAAGGTGATGTAGGTTTTCAAGGAGCCCCAGGTCGCCCGGGATTACCTGGATTGCCTGGTGAAGCTGGCGCTAGAGGAGAATTCGGTTTGAAGGGTGAAATCGGTTGGCAAGGCGTTACAATTTGGGGCCGAAGGGGTGTAGTCGGTGATGAAGGTCCTGAAGGACCACCTGGTTACGACGGAGAACCAGGAGACACTGGCGAAAGAGGATTGCCCGGTTTTGTCGGAGTACGCGGCCCAGTGGGACCGCCAGGGCTAGAAGGTGACATTGGCTGGCATGGTATTGACGGTGTAGACGGAGTGAAGGGACTGAAAGGTGAACGCGGATACACTCATCCTTACGAATTGGCCATCAGAGGCGAGCCCGGTATTGACGGTCTTCCAGGATTTAGAGGGGATGATGGCGAACCCGGTCCGGTGGGCGAATATGGCATCACCGGTCTCAAAGGATTCCAAGGCGCTGTCGGTGAACAAGGACCTGAAGGTCAATATGGCATCAAGGGTGAAATCGGATACACTGGTCCACCTGGTTTTGCTGGTCAGAACGGTTACCAAGGTCCGAAGGGAGTTCGTGGTGATGCAGCACCATCACCACCGCGTGCTAAGAGCCGCGGATTCATATTCACTCGCCACTCCCAAGGCGTGAACATTCCCGAATGTCCATTGAACACAAACAGACTGTGGTCAGGCTACTCTCTTGCCAGCGTAATTGGCGCCAGCCGAGCTGTTGGTCAAGATTTGGGAACAGCTGGATCTTGCCTTTTGAGATTCTCAACAATGCCATACATGTTCTGCGACTTGAACAACGTTTGTAGTTATGCTCAGAACAACGACGACAGCTTGTGGCTTTCAACACCGGAACCGATGCCCATGTCAATGGCACCAATCCCATCAACCAGCGAGCTAGAAAACTACATTTCTAGATGCTCCGTTTGCGAGACAAGCACTCGTGTGATTGCTTTGCACAGTCAATCCATGGAAATTCCTGAATGTCCATCCAGCTGGGTAGAATTATGGGTTGGCTACAGCTACCTCATGGTAAGTCATGGCGTTTGATTGACTCCTAGCTCATTTACAACAAAAATCTTTTTTCAAATAGTCCACAACCGACAACAGCGGTGGTTTCGGCCAAAATCTCTTCTCACCTGGCTCCTGTCTTGAAGAATTCCGAGCAAATCCAGTTATCGAATGTCACGGACATGGCCGCTGCAATTACTACGATCAATTGGCGTCCTTCTGGCTGGCTGTTATCAATGAGAATGAGCAGTTCAGCAAGCCAAAGCAGCAAACCTTGAAAGCCGATCAAACCAGCAAAATCAGCAGGTAATGCATCACCCGTGACTGCGCTTCTAAGAATACTTTCTCATGTTTCCATCAACATTCCAGATGTTCGGTTTGCCGCAAAATCGAGAGGAGCATCCCAGCTCCAGTCGATCCATTCCCAAGCGCATCAGCTTTAACTGGACCATCGGAGTCTCGTCGTACTTACTGGCAGCCATACGGCGCTCCTCAAAGACCGCCAAATTCGCCGCCAGTCGGACAGGCACCGCCCAGACGTAGACAGCGTGTTCGTAATCAGCAGAGAAGGAGAAATGATCAACAAAACCAAATTCAAGGCTAACTCCAGCTCGAGTCGGCGATTCAACGTACAATTCTAGTGAAATTGTATCAACGTGCCATTTTTTTTGTTTGTTTCTCAACAATTCAGTTAATTTTGTGTTCAACTGTCGAGGCCAGTCTCTCTAACTGATACTGCTTAACCACTTAGTGATAGTAATTTTCCAGTAAAACATTGCGAAAACACTTTCCCAGTAAAATCTTCAAGATTCGAACAGCATCGCCATTGCCATATTGTTTGGCACACACATACACACACACACACACATGCACACAGATTTGCTTGCATGCGCGAATCACAAAATCCTCAAGCCAATACTGCCATTTTCGTCGGTGGTCTGCTGTTCCTCATGGTGGCAAAACTATCAACAAACTCCAAAAAGCAAATATGTAAAATTAAACGCTAGTTAGAAGAAATGTTACGAAGAATTTGTATAGAAAATTTATATAATTAACAATAAATCAACACAAAGTTGTTAAAATGAAATTTCTGATCTTCGGCTGTTTTTTTTTTCTCTATCTCCGCGTGCAATGGCCTGGAAATTCAACCAGAAAGGGAATTTCATAGCTCAATCCGAGAAAGGTGAGAATAAATAAAGAAACATCTCTGGAACGTATCTTGTCCACATTTGAGTTTTTATTTAGTTTTTCAATTTCTATATTGTTTTATTTGAATTACATTTTGAATGTCATTCGGCAATTGAGTTTTTCTTTTAGAAAAATCATTCGTTTAAATTGAATATTAATTGTAACTACACTTAAAATTTAATCTGATAATAATATCCATATTATTGTTGTTGTAGTTGTTGTTGTTGTTGCTGTGATCGTCTATTGAAAACTGGTTCTTGGCATGTCTCTGTCGACACGAATCGGTAGCGAAATTAAAAATTTCGCCATCAGCAGCATGTGTCCACTGAATGATGAATTGTGAGTCAAACAAACAATGAAATGCTTAAAAAAATATACTTTTTGCAATCTGCGGGTGAGGTTCTGATCAAAATAAACTAGCACTTGAAATGCTTGGCATCTTGGCTTCGGACGCCATGCGGCACAATTACATCCTCTTCCCCGACCGCTGTCACACACTCAATCATTCATCTCGCATTTCAACGCTTCAAATTAAACACCATCAAATAAAGAAGAAAGAACAAAGACAGAGAAAATCATGCAAAAAACAAAACAAAACAAAACAAAAGTCAAAGAAACCTAATCGAAAAAATTGTAATTAAATATTAAATAGGTGTTTTATTTAATTAATTTAAAAATGATTTAACTAAAATTGCTTATGATTTCTGGATATACAAGTTCTGTTTATGAAAACTTAAAAAAACATTTTTCAAACGGAAATAAAGTGGAAGAGAACAAAAGATTCCTATAAATTAAAACATGATGAATTAATTCTAACTAAATTCACGAAATATTGATAATTGTAGGAAATTAATCAGCAAGAAAACGCTTGAAACAATTTTAATATCATTTTCGTTTCGAGTTTGAATTGGAAAATGAAATTCGAGGGGGAAAGGAACTTGCAAAAAAAAAAAGAAAAAAAAACCCTTCGAAATGGACAAACAATAGCAAGTGTTCACGTTGTGCCCCAAGGTGCACGGAAATTGTGCAAATTCCCACAAAGTAACTCTCCACCGAAAATCGAAAATCCCATTGAACATTGAACAGCCATCAGTCGAGTGTTTTGTTCGGTTGGAAGTCAGCAGACAACACCGGGGTTGGTAACGGAATGCTTATGACGGTTCATAGCCATCTTCAGTTCGACCATTCTCATACAGTTTCATGATTCAATTGAAAATTTCAATTTCCTTTCAGTTCGCTTCGATTTTACAAAAATAATTTAGTGCCCGATCAATAATCAATGCTTGTGATTACTTGCTTCTTTGATAATTTCAACATTTATAAATCCCTCGTTAGCCGTTTTTTTTTTTAAGAATAAATTGATTTCGGTTTCTTTTTCTAACGGTACAGTTTTTTTTTCGATAAATTCCCTTTCACTCAGTTTCCTTTTTTTTCATTCCAAACCTAAAAATACAATTAAGTTGCTCCTCCTTCAATGCCGCGTAGGTAGAGTTGCGAGAGCATAATCACAAATCGACACGGGATCGCACACAAATCGCCTTAGCTTTCGATGTTCGGGTGATATTAACGATATAATAACAGCCATTACAAATGTGCAATTACACTTGCAATTCCAATCCCGGCCATTGACGTATTCCATTCGAAATTTCCAAGGAATCGGAATTCCATCCCTTCATTATTTTAATAGTTGATTTTCTTATTCTTTCTTTCTATTCTACCCTAACGATTATTCAGTTAAATATATGTAACGCATATATATTCATTGATTCATCTGCACAATTAAAAGTGATAGTCTTCATCGGCCATGTCGATGGCCCATCGGAATTTATCACGCTGTGTCTTGTTGTAGATCTTCTCGATGGGTACTTTGTGTTTCTTGCACCTGAAATGAGGAGGGGAATTCAGTACAGCTGCACTAGAGGCATGCTATGAAGACTATGATGACTCACCATGCAACTGATATCCGAGGGTCCAAATAGTTCAATTTGGATGTACCCAATGCAATGGTTTTGTTCTCGTCTCGATCAGTCTCTTGAAGTTCCAACTT
>JANSTV010068028.1:0-11035 GCA_027564135.1 Lestremia cinerea
CGTAATCACCGTTGGCTCACTTAATTGCGCAAAACCGTTGCTTTTTCATTATCACGTAGCCATTGAATCGTTAGTTTGATCGTTTTGCAAATTCAAATTTCTAATTTTCCAATCGGCCAGTGCCATATCACTGCACTAGTTCATTGCTGCCAGCCAATTGGTTCTGTAGTTGGTGTTTTTCTTCTTCTATTTTCGTTTTGAATTAATTTTCACTCTCAATTGATTCGAAAAAAAAAATAAAAAACAAAAAACAAATGGTGCTTGTCTTGTTTCAGGCACACACTAATTGCCCATTCACGCATTCGAAATCACCTTCGTTAATTGCATATGAGATGCGCGTCGCGATACAACAACAACAACAAATCGACGACAAATATTTTTAATCGTTTACGGCGAAAGAACACTCACATTGAATTATTGTCACTTTCACGGCAAACACCAGTCAGTCAATAACAATGAAGAGATTCCGATCTAATTGTACATGCAACGTCGTGCCAACAATTCAATTTGATTGAGTTACATGCTTATGCGACACACACAGACACACATACACACACGCGTGCGCGCTCCAAACAATCTATGGCTTTCATAGTGACCGAGCACACGAGACACAATGCAGCATCGCCGCCACCAGAGAATTATGAAAAATGAATGATGAAAAATGAAATTGAGTCTGTTTTAGAAATTGCAATCGCTTAATGGCTCTTTTGATGGCATTCAGTTTCGCCAAAGTGGCCGAAGAAAATGTCCTCTAGCGGCAATGATGAATGATGTGTTACGGGCAAATGGGTGGTGATGTTATGGTGATTGGCCGTGGAGCTGGAAAAATAATGAAATTTTATTTGTTATTTTCATCACTCGATCAACCGCATTTCAAGTGGACTTTCGAGATGGTTTGCGAGAAACGTGGCTTGAAGGCAAGTTGACGAATTGAGTAGGGAATGTCTTGAGAAGCTCTCACCAATCGATGTCTCCGCTTCATCCCTATCAATCGGTCACTGATTCAGTAGAGTTCAACCGATGAACCGTTTTCATCGCTCCCAGTGGTGACGGCCATCAAACGGTAATCTTCCCAGAAATCGAATGTCCTACGCGCGATTCTTCGAATCGCCAATAGCCATTTATCGGCGCACGCACGCGTCCAATGGTCAAAACATATTCGCAAACGGGCAAAATCAGTGCAAGTAACATTGTAAAGGAGATAATTGTGGGGAGCCAGCGAGTAAACGGTGTCATTATCTCATCAATAATCGATATGACAAACGGAAAGATACGCCTCCCGCGTTCATCAGAGTCTCCCCGCAGGCGTTCTGAAGAACCACCGTTTCCGTGTTCGATTCTCAACGCTGCACTGTCAACTCATTGAGCACACCAAGGTTTGATTGATCTTTCGAATGGATTGCATCGTCTTTGATATTCAGTTCGCCAACACCGTCACCTCGATTCAGTCGCCAATTAACTTTGTCGTCAGCAACGAACGAGAACTAGTTTTGTGCGATGCAACACTTTCATCGGCGGTGCTCGAAGCAGACACTCTGGAGTGTGATTGCGGCGAATGGCACGGGAGTACTCGCAGGAACCAATGGCAATGGTAATGAAGTGATTGCATAATTTCTGGAAATCAAAACACAACAATATTTCTCTTGAGCACCTCTGCACTCGATGACAGACGAACAACAACGACAACGTTTAATCGCTTTGGCTTCTTCGTCTCTCTCGACGCGATTGTCGCATAATGGATCGCGTTTTCCGTAAGAACGAATAGAAATGCGTCAACAAAAGTCATAACAAGATAAGAGACAAAGGAATGGAGACATACTGCCGCACGCATTGATGGCGATCCAATGCTCAAGCACTTCAGCGTGTAACGGTGAAATTCGTCGTCAGCCACTTTGTATGTCTGAGACAATTTTATGTGGGTCAATTGTGCATTTTGCGTGTGGGATACGAAGAGGTTGTCATTGCGGCTTGCTTGGGCCGAACCTTTCGATGTGAATGCGAGGAAATGGGTGATTTGTGTGGTAAGAACGTTTTGACCAACGAATTTCTTCAACAAGTGCATCCGTTTGCATTCGCATATCTTTCGATATATTGCGAGGAAATTGAACTTGAAGAACTTGTGACATTTTCGCTTGGACGAGAAGCGTCTGAATCACCAGTTAGAGGTTCTGTGGATCACACAAGTTTGACCCAGCCACAGTCTGATTAGATCTGATCCCCAACAAAAGAGTAACCCTCCTTACTTTCCTGTTGATTCCATTTCGAAATGAGAAAACCATCTCGATCGACCTGCTTCACCCAGTCGCCATTAGCTTCGAGAACAAAATCCGTTTCCTGTGACAGCTTCCCTCCGTCAAGAAGAGAATCGGATCGCGATTCATTCTTCCAACGAAATTCAACCGATTTGAAAGCTTCCGGTGACGAAAAACATCAATCCAAATGGTTTTGCACTGGTTGTGCACTTCTGTAGGTCAATTCCGTCTGTGACTGAAAGGCTGGTTCATGTTTATCAACAAACATTTGTTACGAGACCCGTCAAAAGCAACAACAATGACTCGATCGTAAATAAGCCATGTGGAGCACACACACACACTCGCACGCACGCTTACCTTCTCTCGTCTCAAAAACGCCAAAGTGCAATTTATTGCAACGAATTTATATCGGCACAGCATGCCAAACCATATTCTGCGCTCTCAGAACTGGTTTCCTCCAGTACAGGTTCGGACATTCATAATTTCGTATAAAATCACGTTGAAATGTTTTAATTCTTTCATTTTGACGGCATTTCATCAATTTCGTGGATTCATTACGATTGTTGTGTGCCAATTATCCGTTCACCTCCATCCAGCTTCATTCGAAATGCAGAAGCCCGGATTCGGTTCGTTGCGGTAATTGGGTCAAAGTGCGGAGATAAACCGATAATCAACCGTCGATAATCAATCCCGAAGACCAAGCGCTTTGCTGGAAATGCGTGTGAGGCGAATGCGAATCAATTATCACATGTCTGTGTCATCGAGCGGCTTCGCATATATGAAAACGAAATGGTGCAAAAAAAAAGAGGATTGAACAGTTAACAGGTCAATTGACCTCTGGATTATCAATTACGAGAAACGTTACGTAAATCACTTGGTTCGAATCGGGAACCGGTCCGATACGCCACTGCGCATATGGCACACTCGATGCATTCTCCGACGTTATTCCGCAACAGAATTTTTTCTCTATTTTTGTTCCAGCAATTATTTCACATATTTGATGTTTGAAGCTGGATGTCGACTCGAGCATGGTGAATGCCGCATTCGGTCCGATCGACTACCATCAACAACACCATGATCATCGAGTGCCCAAGTCGAGTGTGCCGCATCAAATACTCGATTTTTCAGAATCGCACAGAACATCTTCATGTTAATTACTCGATGCGATCACCAATGTTGGTTAATTTACAGCTTGGGAATGTCTTGGCTGATCAACTCTTAGCCATATGGGCTGTAAGGGGCTGATGAAGTGATAGACAGTCCATCAGATTCGGTTGAGAATCGGCATGAAATGGTCATCAGTCCATCCAGAGGCCAGTTGGATTCAACCGAATCTGCTATTAATGACTTCGGACTCGGTTGTATCCGACTAGCCTCTGGATGGCCTCATGGTCATTCCATGCCAATTCTCAACTGAATCCACTGTCGATTCGGGAGTTTTACGACACTCTCGTCTCTTCCAAACCATCCTTCATCTCCCAAAAAACCTCCCACTTCACCCAAAACCGACTCCAAATAATGAATGAAATCCAATGAAAGCCACAAGTCAAATTGTCAAATCACAATCGAAAAGCTCAAATAAAAAAAAATGCATTCTTGACTTTTCAGAATTTCATTATTTACCTTCGGTCAAAAGTTTAATCCAATTTCCGTTCGATAAAAATGACACAAACCCAAACTGGGTCATCCACAGAGGTTCCATTACATATTTTCTTTGCGATCGTTCTTTCCAGTGCTAAATGCATGAAATGTCATTCAAAGAAAAAAAATTAATTTTAATTTGTCGATGCACAGAATTAGCACAAAATTATGACTTTTCGTTCATTCACAAAACAAAACAAAACAATAAAAACAACAACAACAAAAAAGGAGAGAAAAAAACCAACCGACAAACAAAACAAATTCACTTTGAAAACGCAAACATGCAACAACAATCATCCAAAGCGAACGCAATAACAATCGACAATGAGAGACGGTGCGAGCGCACAAACGGAATGCGAGATGCGATCGTATGAACGTCTTGGCAAAGACTGGGCCTCAACAGACAATTGCATGTTTGAAAAGGCTTCTCGTTACATCTCAATGCGATGATTACACATTTTATTGGAACAATAAAGAGCGTCGCGCGCGTATCTCGCGGTAAATGCACACCGATCATGTGAACAGACCAACTTCTGGTCCAGTTATTGGCGGGCGCGATTGAAGGCGCGTGTTTGTGCGGGCACCAATAATGACGTTTTCGCGTACAACTGGCGTGTTTTGCGATCTGCGATTTTTCGGATAATAATTCGGCCGTTGGAGAGATTCGACGTTTCGATTGGATGATTCGATTTGATGATCGAATCGAAGATCAGTTCAATACTCCCAGTCTTTCTCTCGATCACTCGCACCTGGTGCAAGCATCAGTTTCCACAAGCTCCACAAGCCCCATAAACTCCACCGAGCTCCACAAGATCAATTCGAGAAACGATCCACGGCCATACGACACATTTCACCGCAACATAATTTCTGCCTCGAAAACAGCATTGTCGGCCTCTCTTCCGAAAGTAGGTCAGTGCATCAATACCATTTTCATCAGCACTATTCTTGCCCTGGCTGGGCTTAATGACAGTGCTGCCGGTATGACATCAGCCTCTGTCGCCATTATCACCGTTCTTTTTTATCGTTCATTCTCCGACGATTGGAAATGTTTCGCTGACAAGAGTTTGCACAGCACGAGCGCAGAAGCAAGAGCATTCTAAACGCGCCAGAAGAGAAATGATCACACCAAGCATACATCGGCAACGATCAATTGATCGTTTACAGCCACATAAATTGCGCATGCCTGTGAAACCGCCGAAAAGACATGATTTGATTTTAATTGGAACTCGACTTGAACTATCGCTTGTCAAAGGCAAATTTGAATTTCATATTGCTGCGCTTGCGAAACAACACCATGACGATCACAATGCGTTGGGCAGGTCAAAGTCATTTGCTTTATTCCTTCAAACGGCAAATAACACCAATTCAATGCAATTCTACAGTTAACGCAGTGACCATAAAATGCATGCGGGGCTTTGAACCCAGAAGAGATTTCTTTTATTGCGAAACTATTAGGGCATTTTCAAGACCAAAGCCAAGAAAATAAAAATTAAAAAAAAACCCACAAAAAACAACTTCAAATTTAAAAAATTCCCTTTTGATCAGTTTGACATTGATCGTACTCAAATTGATCGTGAACCCTTTAACTGCGTGTATTTGCATGTCACACAGCCCACAGCACGCATCATTTGAATAAAAGCGCAGCGAAATTAGCAATTTTATTTCTGGAAATTCGATTTATTGCCAGTCAACCCCACAACACGGACAAACAATGCATAAACATGACCCCAAATTAAAAATACGATTGGTGTTGTGTTGTTTTGGTTAGAAAAATGTGTGTTTATTTTTCGTTTTAATTGAATTTTGCATTCGTCTTGGAAATTCAGTTGATTGACATCCAACTTGGGTGGTTGTTGCGATCGATGCGTTGACACGCGTAAATAGGTGGCCCCATTTAACAAAATCACTCAGTTTCGAATCAGCCGCTGAACCGTTTGGTCGCCTCAGTAACAATGATCGTTGCGTTAATTTTTCTTGTTGTTACTTCGATTTCGGCGTGGCAAATCTATAAATGGCGAATCAATTCAACATTGAAAACCTTCCCTGAAGTGAAAGGGTTGCCGATCGTTGGAATCGGTCATCGGTTTATTGGCGTGGACAGCGAGCAGGTTTTGATCAATTTGGATAAATTACGCGAGGAAGTGCCCAGCTCACCGTACAAGGGATGGTTTGGGCCGATACTATTCATCTTTGTCGACACACCAGAGGATGCTCAACTGGTGCTCAGCTCGAACGAGACCCTAAGCAAGGGCTACATGTACAGTTTCATGCGGGTGGATGGCATTTTCCATGCGGGACGTGACAAATGGCGTGATCATCGTCGTGCTTTGAATCCAACGTTCAACTTGAAGGTATTGAAGAGCTTCATGCCCGTCTTCAGTTCGAAAACGTTGGGTCTGTTGAAACGCATGGATCAATTGATCGGCAAACCCATCGATTTGTATCAAGTGATTTTCCTGTGCTCCGTTGATTTTCTGTGCAATACGTTGATTGGTGTGCCCGGTGATTATCAAAATCCGATGGGTGAACAGATGCGTGACTGTTTCACGAATTACATGACGATTGCGCAGGAGAGACAAGTCAAGTTTTGGCTGCGTTATGAGTTCATCTATAAGCTGACGGCGGCCTATAAGGAAGAGATGATGTATTTTTGTCGGGGATGGGATATGTTGCAGCGAGTTCAACAGATTCGTGAGGCGGAGATTCAGGAAAAACTGGAGAATGGGGATAATGTGCTGGAGACGGGACGAAATTACAATAACCTGAATTGGTTGGACAAGTGTTTGTTGATGCAACGCGAGGGAAAGTGGACGGAGAAAGATGTCAGGGATGAGTCGATAACGGTTTTTGGAACGGCCGGTGACACGTCGGCCCTAACATTGCAGGCAGCATTGATTCTGGTGTCGATCTACCCGGAATGGCAGGACAGATTGGTGGCTGAGCAACATGATATCTTCGAAACAGCTGATCAAGCTGTCACTTTTGAGGATCTCTCGAAAATGGTTATCATGGAGTTGGTCATCAAGGAGGCGATGCGTCTCTTCCCGCTGGGCACATTCCTGGCAAGAACTTGCGACGATGATTTCCATTGGAATGGTGGGATCGTGCGGAAGGGTACCTCACTGGTGGTGAATGTTAAGCGGATTCATCGCAGCAAGGACACGTGGGGCGCGAATGCCAACGAATTCGATCCGAACCGCTTTCGACCGGAGAACTGCGCGAACAATCACCCATATAGTTACTTGGCGTTCAGCGCTGGTCCTCGGAATTGCATTGGCATACGCTATGCGTGGATGTCGATGAAAACAATGATGTCGTTTATTTTGCGCCGCTACAAGTGGACAACCCACTTGAAATACGAAGACATTCGTGTGTCAACACATTTCGTTAGCAAAATCGCCAACGAGGATCCCTTGCGTTTTACGTTGCGAGAATTTTGAATGTAGCCTTTCCCCCACGAGTTTCCTCTTTTCATTTAGTTCTCTTTCATCTAGCGCAGAATATTTTTGAAGTAAATAGAATAGCAAGTCGGTTTATGAACGCATCAGATCTTCAGAAGATACGTCCACTGACGAACTCACCGGTACGCTTTTCGCTCAAACCGTTGACGTTTCGTTCGGGCTGGTTTTCTTTCTTTTCTTACAAATGAAATTTTTTTTTGTGTAATTTTAATATATTTACTACATTGGATTTCCTTCCAACGCTTCGGCTCGATTCACGTTTCGTGGAATTGGAAATCCAAAATTAAGGTCTATCTTTTCCGCAGTCAATGCGGACAGTCGTCGTCTTTAGTCAGTCTGTCGGATTTGAATGTTGGTGTGTCTTTTTGGTCTGTCTGCTGAAGCGAGAAATTCGATAAGTTTTACAACAAATAAATGAATAAATAAAAATTGAAGATTATTTAATAAATATATTGAACGACTCTTCGGGGAAGGCTGTTGCATTTCTGTGGAAATTCAAATCAACAAATCTGTGACATGAAATTTCCATGAAATATTTGTTTTGATGTTTGTTTGATTAAAGATGTTCGTGGCTGAATTAGGGATATCCTATGGGTTGGTATCAAAGTTTAGGACATCTTTGAGAGCTTCCGAATATTTGAAAGAAGAAGTTCGAGAAGAACCCGGACAAATGCAAACAAATTCGGACAAATTGGGACATATTTCGAAATATTCGTACAAATTCGGACATATTCGGACAAAGTTGCACAGATTCGGACAAATGCGGAAATATTTCGACATATTCAAGCAAATTCGAACAAATTCGGACTAATTCGAACAATAATTGGAGAAAAATACCATTTAGTCCATTCGAATCTTCCCAAATTTATTCGAACTCGAATGCCTCTGCAAGCTTCGAATTCGCGCAGTCGCCATTTACCTTTTCCTGCCCAAGAAATCTTCCTCTTGACTGATACACATCTCTTGCTCGTATCGTCCCAGTCCGAGCCAAAAATCACGACCCATCCCCAAACAAAACACCATTCATAACTTTCAGTGTACATATTTAATTTACCTTTTATTTATACAAATGTCATACAATATTCTATGCAAGTAATGTTTGTTGAGTGTACAATGTAACCTATTTCAAAACGAACAAAAGAAAACCGAAAAAGAAAAACACAAAATCGGATTTTGAACAACGAAAAAAATGGGGGAGAAAATGGATTCGTGTGTGTTCTTAAGTTCGCATCGAATATCAACATAAGTCTAATCCACAATCATCTGTCTCATATCAATAACAGTTTTCTTTAAAAAAAAAAGAAAGAGAAAAAAAAATCAGCCTCTCATCCGCTCCCACTGAGGCGATTCTATTGAAAACATTATCTACATGATCCGTTCAATCGATGGGCGAATTGAAGTGAAGGTTATCAACAAAAGAGACAAATGAAAAAAAAGAAGAAATTAATTAAATATTTCCTAAAAATTATCACCTAAAAGCCGACGCATTCTGCATGACGATCGACACGAAAACAAAACAATGAGTTTGAACTCAAAGTGAATTGAGTAAAATAAAGCGTAATTCCTATTCGAATTCCAGTTGAATGCGATTAGAACGATGACTAGCGTATCAGAGACAATTGAATTGAAATGATAAAATTGAGTGAAACGAATTCAAATGAAACGAGTAACAAGGACAGCGCATACGCATGATCATCGAACGGGCCCTGTGCGGATCCCACCCAATCGACCACTCGCTGCACTGCAACTCAAGAAACAAACAGATTATTTCGTTCGGTTAGTGTGCATTGGAAGAGAGTTTAATTATTTCTAAGAAATTTTCGAGCATTTTCTCATGGTTTTTCCTTTTTTGAATTTTCCATAAATTGTCTTCTAAATATCATTTTCATCTAATTTATTTTTTTTCCAAAATACCAATTGAGCTAATTTGAGAGCAAGAGGTAAAAATTCGAACGAATCAGTCATTTTTCTTTTCGTACTTTGGCATTTATGAAGGGCATCGTGTGCGCATGCGCACAAACGCACACACACAAACACACCCGCAAACGATTCATTCGGTTCGATGTTGAACGATTCATTTGGGAGGCGAGTCGCTTGATGCTGATTGGAACAAAAGAACAATAAAAATCGAAAAATAATTCGAAATTCAAACGAAATCAAATGAAATCAAACGAAATCAAATGAAATTAAGAACAAAACAAAGATCTTTCCATCCGAATGATTGCAATGCGAATGCAATATCGCGTGGTTGAATTGAAGAGACTTGTGATGAAATGAAATGTCGAACGTAACTTGTGGGATGACTCTTTTCCATTCAATGACCATTCAAATTCTGGATATCCTCTTCTTCTTCCTCTTCGTCCTCTTCCTCTTCCTCCTCCTCTTCTTCGACTTCCTCCTCATCGTCATACTCAACTGAAAGAAAACATCGGAGAATTAACCTTTCACTCCGACTCGACGCAGCTGCGACTTACTTTCATCATCATCGACTTCCTCTTCGCTAACTAATTCCTCGCCTTCGACATTTTGCTCGATTTTAGCGATATCGTCCTCATCATCTTTCTCCTCATCGCCATTAGATGCTCGTGGATCGAGGCTGATCAACGACAATGTCATTTTGCTACTTAAAATCACCTGAAAAGTCGGAGATGAGATTGGTTAATGTCACATGAGCCCGACTGGCGAATGAGCGAGAGTAATTACCGCTGGCTCTTCATCATCACTCTGTTCATCGAAGATTTGTTCGGACTTGATTTCCGAGTCGGCAACCAGAATCTGTGATTCGTGTGGAAGTGATCCCTCCAGATAAATCGATTGCGGCTCAGGCGTTGTTTCGGCGTCGCGGGACTGAAATGGAAAAATCCCAGAAATTTAATAATTTTATCCAAAAAAAATTATTGATTGATGAACGATTTGAGTTAGACGCTTAAAAGTGTGTTAGATGCGACGATGCCTATACGACTGCGAATGAATGAAGAAAGCCATGAGTTTCCCATCGATGATCACTTACATGATGATGAGAGGACGAGTTCAGTACTGGCGTTGGTGGACGACTCCACTTCTGTCCACCTTCACACGATGCTGTCATTTCTAATCCAAGAACCTGACGGCAGACGATTTGTACAAAATGGCAACGTTTAAACGCCCTTATCAGAAGACCCCCAAAGTCCCACCCAGCCCAAAGGGAAAACCAGACCCCCCACAACCCCAAACAGAATGATGAATTTACCTTCAAAGATCGGTCATTGCTCGTCTCACGTTTCTTCCGTTCGACTCCTTTGCCCGTTGCGTCCGTGCGGTGTCTATCAGCGTTTTGTTCCTTTTCATGTGATTCATTGTTGGCATCATTTTTGGCCACTTTGGCATGCCCGTTCGAAATGCCTTTGTGTAAACTACCGTTTGTCTCAGTTGCATCCTACACGGGTGGGGCGATTTCAAAGAGATTAATCGTCGTTTTTCTCTCAGCGCAACAGCACGCAGAACAGTGAATGCATATTTTGGGCGAAACGCTTGAGTCGCGACTCAACACTCGTATGCGTCGGCGTGTGTGTGGAAGTAATCGCAAACATTCAAACTAAAATTGCTAACCTTGCTCACGTTCACTGAATTCTCCTTTCTATTCAATTGTACATCGGCGGCATCAATCAAACCCTGAATGGCGGTGGTGACTGTGTGGTAACA
>JANSTV010068039.1:0-11034 GCA_027564135.1 Lestremia cinerea
TTTATTGTTGGCGACAGTCGTTTGCGATTTGATAATGTTTTGGCTTTGGCGGGGTTATCGTCAAACACCGATTCGGATTCAGTGCAGGCTGACGGGCAATGTTTGCTCACGTGAAGTGACTGAGGGCTTTTGAAAATGATGAGATTGTTGGCATCGATGCTGTTGTGGAGCACTTTCGAATCTGAGCACGACGTTGACCGTCAATGACTTTGTGGTGGGATCACCCAGATGATCATCGTTGAAGGCCAATGAACCCAATTTGATTCGAATAAAGGAATTGATGGCATTGCGTGAGCCAAAATCGGTCTCTTAATGTCTGCCCTCCCTCCGAATGACCCGATCCAAATTGAATCCAAAGTCAATTCAAAGTCAATTTCACCTTCAAGCAATGGAACGCATCGTTCACTACTCAATGCGTGTTGTGAAGACTCGGTCATCGACCGAAATCACCGTTCGACGCAATGATCGATGGCCACCTTCATCCGCAACGGTCTCACAAGCGATCAAAGTCGACAGTGTCGAAACACAAGTGTGGCACGTCACCGTCATGAGCACCGATGGCCCATTTGATTGACGTTGACATCACGAGCGGAGCATTCTCGAAATCATTACGACGGCTGGCGAATCTTTGCGACATTCAAGCCGAATGACGACCTCTATTTTTATCGTCGATCGGATCGAGACGATTGATCGATAATTTGCATACAAAATATCGACGATCGATTGCTCCCTGAGAAAATGAAGCATCGGTGGTGGCAGTCGCGGGAGGTGAGAGCAAACGATTTTCTCTTCGAAATGGAATGAGACTTGGTGTCTGCGACGAGAGTGGATCCTTCCGGGGGGGTCCAAGTCTAGTTGATCGAGGTGATCGTGCTTCGATCCGCGATTTTCTTGCGACATGCGGCTTGTAGCTCGTAATCACCGTTGGCCGGTATCGCTCTCCCAACGGATGCCATCAGTTAGTCATCATTGTTTAAGCAAATCAATTTAAACGAAAAACGACTGATATCGCTGAGATTCGATATTTATTTATTCATTTGCTCGATTTCATTTTCTGCTGCTGTGGAATATCACGCCAGTCGTTTATTTGATAAAAAATCATCGGAGTCAAGTCATCGTCAATAAATACCAGCAAACGGCAATAACAAACTGTAAACGGATTGTTATTTGTTTTGATTATTTAGAGCGCGTTGCACAAATATTTGCTTTGCTCACCTTCAATTAGCAACTTGTGACAGATCGATTTTCATTCATGCAAAAAATCATTGGATGGAATATCGCTCAATTGTGCCGCGTTGAATATTCTGCGGCGTATTGACCTTGTGAGTTCAACAGCGATTTCCTGATTGTGTGAGACTCCTTTCTGGGTGGAATGCTCTATTGTTCCGTGAAAATCCTTCGCGCTCACCTCGAGTCGCATTCCTTCCTCTGATCTCCCACCCATAAGAACGTTGTGCAATGCTCTTGCAATGACGAACATTCAATTACGAAACGACCATGTTTGCTAACAACTTTGTGGCCGATAATTTATGAATTTGACAAACAATAATATTTATCACATCTTCAATTAAAAGCATTCAATTCGGTCAACTGTGGAAAACGCCTGAACGCATACGCTAATCGGCAGTGCATCGGCACTGAACTTCAATATCGGCTCGTGGGCCTTGGGCCGCTTTGTTCGACTCGTGGCGGACGTTCAGTTTCCTTCAATCACCACGACAAGCCCTTTCCTCCAAAATCCATCGCAACTGCCTGCTCAATTCCACCGAAGATCGTCCAAAACTTCTCTCAAAAGCTGAAGCCAAAAGAACGGATTATCTCCAACCGGAGCGGTGTGAAATTAGCACCGATAACACAATAACAAAGTGAAAAAAAACCGACTATAATTAACACAATGCCTTTGAGCGAAAATAGATGAAAAATAACTCCATTTCAAACACTCGAATTGACTGCTGTCGCCTCAACCGGCACGGCATATCAGCTTTGGCCAACAAGTTGCAACCGCTGTACCAGTTTTCGTGATGTCGAAACATTAGAGATTAAATAGAAATGATATTCCACTGTGGGATTTAGTCCTCAACTTGACTTGGCCAGCACGAGCACGAGTACGAGCACGCGGTAAGCTAGCGAGGCACAGTGGATTTGAAACGTAAACAATCAACTCGATCGGTGTGAATCCATGCAACAGTCGAGCATTGCAGCGGCTCATCATCGAATCGAATTGGAATGTTGGGATAATTAGTTCCAATTGAAATAATTGGCTTGCATTTGGGCGAGTGAGAAAGAAAAAACACGAGAAGAAGAAAAAAGAACGATTCAATTTTCAAACAAATCGAAATGCGTTGCGCAGTTCACTGAATCAATCAATTTTCAGTGTAACGTCAAACGTTCAATTTCGACTTCATGCTGACTCAAGTCGAGTGCAGTCTGTGGTTCGAGCGAGTGAAACGAGTTGCATTCAAATTCAAAGTCGATTCGTTTGCTTTGTACTTGGAATTTGACTACACAAACAAACCACCAGCGGCAGCAGCACCACCACCACTACGGCAGTGATTCGAGTCGGATCACATCGGTGGCGGCAATTAAACAGTGACACAACATCCAGTGTGCTTATGCTGCTTTGCCACTTGACACAATCGCCCGACGCAATTCGCTTAGTCAGCTGGGTGTTTTTTTGTTTGTTTTCGTTTTCCTTTCACCAAAAGGCCAGTGAAAAAAGCAAACCCGCGATAACATTCGGCCACGTTCATTTGGATTTTTTGTGCGCTTTCCAAAAATCCGACCGAGGTATTTTCGTCAGTGTTCTGTAGATTTTGTCGAAATAATCTGGTGAATGAATGCGATGAGTTTCATTCGTTTTCCTCTCATCGAGTAGTGCGTCAGTTGACATTGAAATAGCAGCGCGGTCTTCCCTTCGGTTCGGCTCCGTTCGAAAGTTTCTTGGATTTGAGTTTTTCGCGTTTGAACGCGACCAGAATATCACAAGATGCACAACAACAACCAACAGAATCATCCTCACAACTCGGCCAAATATCAGTATTTTGCGACGATCATCGGTGAGTAGTCGCATCGAGATGAGTTGATCAGTGAGTTTCAGTTAGTTCTTTTTTCATC
This sequence comes from Lestremia cinerea, assembly GCA_027564135.1. Lineage (NCBI taxonomy): Eukaryota > Metazoa > Arthropoda > Insecta > Diptera > Cecidomyiidae > Lestremia > Lestremia cinerea. The sequence continues at coordinate 3,115 of JANSTV010068039.1, forward strand.
TGCTTTTGAATCGCAGCCAATTTAACGAATTTGATGTACGGCTTGGCTGCCGGTTGGACGTCGTCAAGTTTTCTGATTTTAAAATCGGCCGAGGACACCAAGTTGCACACAACGTTGCGAAGTGAGTTGGACGCAGAGCAATTGTCGTGGGTCAGTTCGTTGTTTGCCATTTCGGGAGTGTTCGGAACGGTTTTGTATTATTTCATTTCGGACTTTCTGGGAAGGAAATGGAGTTTGTGCTCGGTGGCTGTGCCTCATGCAGTAAGTGGGGACCGTCTCGTCTGGCGTTTATGATCCTTTGACTCTGTTATGAATTGCAGGCCAGTTGGATACTGATTGCTTATGCGACGAGCTCCACAGAGCTTTACATCTCGCGGATCCTCTCCGGACTAGCTAGTGGTGGCGGATTCGTCCTGGTGCCCCTGTTTGTGGCTGAGATCTCCGAGAGTCGGGTTCGAGGGCGTTTGGGATCGATGCTGATGCTGTTTGCTAACGCTGGCTTCCTCCTGGCATTCACCGCTGGATATTGTCTGCATTACCAAACTATCGCTTTTGCATGCGTCGTCGCGCCAATCATTTTCCTGTCGACCTTCTTATTCTTCCCGGAAACGCCGATCTTCTTGTTGAAGCACAAAAACGAGGAGGTAAGCTTAGGAAGAGGTTGAATGGATTTTTTTTTGGAAGGGAAATTAAATGGAAATTGTCTTTCAGAAAGCTGAGCATGCGCTGCGCTTCTACCGGAATATCAAGGCGGACGAACATGCTGAGTACTTCCAGAAGGAGATGGAGGTCTTGAAAAGCGGTTTGAGAACACAGGAAGGCGAGGAACCTCAGAGCAATTCTATCAAATTGAGTGATCTTTGTGAGTTTGTTTGGTGGTTGAAGTTGATGATCAGGAAAATTGAGCTTTCGATGATCTTTCCCTTTCAGATGGAACACGAGCTGGACGAAAGGCACTTCTGATCGGTGTCGTGATGATCTGCTTGCATGAATTCTGTGGAGTCTTCACCATGCTCAACTACACAGCGACGATATTCAAACAATCTGGTTCGAGTATTTCACCGAATCTCTCAGCAATCATTGTGGGTGCCATTCAACTGCTTGGAACGTACGTTGCCTCGTTTTTGGTCGATCGCTTGGGTCGCAGGTTCCTTCTGACTTTCTCGTCAATTGGAACGGGCTTGAGTCTGCTGGTCCTCGGCTCATACACGTACGCTCACCACTTGGGCTATGACGTGGCACCGTTCTCCTGGGTATCCATCGCCAGTTTCTCGGGAATGATGTTTTTGGCCTCGTGCGGTATCATCCCTCTGATGTTCGTCATCATCGCGGAAGTGATGCCCGAAAAGGTGGGTTCATTGGCCCAAAAATGCCAAAGGTTCAAATAAGCAACTGTTCTCTTCCCTCAACCGCAGATTCGATCCATCGGCTGCACAATATGCTTCTGCCTGTCATGGTTGCTCGCCTTCCTCATGGTCAAATTCTTCGAAGCTCTGGCCGTCATATTCGGCATGTACGGTTGGGTGTTCTTCTTCGCTGTGTGCAGCTTCATCGGCGCAGTGTTCATCATATTCGTCATACCAGAGACGAAGGGAAAAACTTATGCGGAAATTTCTGAGATTTTGAGTCGGTAGCTGATCCGAATACTACTCAAGTGCCGGTACTTATGCAATAAGTATTATCATTGTTAATTTGATACGCTGTTAATGAATAAATGAAACAACGGTTTGAATGTTTGAATTGCGTGTCTCAACACAACAAGCGGCTGATATCAAAACAGCTGACGTCGTGATAGCTCGCATCGGAGCGGAGATACGGCTCTCGTTAGCACATTCTTATTTTCAACAGAGAGCCAACTGCGCAATCTCTGTGCGTCATAAGTCTGTGACGTAACGTTGATAAGCAGCGAACATCACGATTGAGTGATGAAATGATTTCTCGCTGTGGACGAGCCCTCCTGACCATCTGCTCACCGAGCCAAGGTCACTTCGACTATCAATTCTCGAGAAATTCCATCGAATTGAAGGAAAACGCCAAAGTAATTTTCAAGGACGCTTTTTTTGTCACCATTCGGCGACGGAATGAAAACAAAAACAAAAACAAAATAACGGCCGAAATGATCAAAATTTCTGTAAAAATAAATTCCCGAATGGCACTCTAACAAAAGGTCATAAATTACACTTAAAGTGCGACGTCCGCCAAATCGCCAACAGCATATTTGATAACCAGACCTCAGTCGTTTTCCGTTCTCCGCGCGGAATGGATCACTGTGCTTTCAATTATCGAACTGTGTTCTTCAAGTGAGTCGTCAAGAGGGAGAGAGCAATCTAAAAGTTGCACTGCCATCATTGAAGCCGAGAGTGATCCCTTGATCCTAAGCTGAAATCGAACCATTCACAATCGCTCTGTCTGTTGAGCAATACTCGCATAAGCAATTTTCAAAGTCTAGCCTGATCTCAAGTGCCAACGCGATTAAAAGTTCAAGTTCCTGCAAGACGACGACTCACAAAACAAAAATCGCAGATAGCGTGTCTCCAATTAATCAAAAATTGATTGCAGCCGTAGCGAAACCGGAGAAATATAACTTGAATGATTCGGCGAGCGATCTAAGCAGTACAGTGCGGAACGTTCGACCGGACGATGAGCTTTTACAACTTCAAGAGAGATAGTTGAGCAATTTGTCTTCCAACCCATCATTTTCGACCAATTAAAAGAGATCTAACACCAGTTCGCGCATTGTGGAATAGAAGAGCTCTGGGAACTTCCTTGAAGTCTTTCAATTGCATTCGCCAAAATGACACGATTGCAATGCATTGACGGTTTGTGCTGTGAACCACAGATGCAGTGGAAGCACAATGCGAATGAAGTGAGTCGTCCGCGCAATTCAGCGAGGAATCAGTTTTATGTGACCGTTATCGGTGAGTATCCTTTTGCTGTCAGAAATGCAAGCGGAGAACTTAAAATGAGATTTTGTGAATAGCGAATTTGACAAGTGTAATGTACGGCCTGGCAGCTGGTTGGCCGTCGTCGAGCTTTTTAATTCTGCGATCGGCCGAGGAAACGAGTCTTCAAACGTCGTTGGAGAGTGCATTGAACACTCAGCAGCTTTCCTGGCTAACCTCCCTGTATTCCGTTGCGGGAGTTCTTGGAACGGTCATCTACTACTTTCTCATGGACAAAATGGGTAGGAAATGGAGCATGTGCTCGACGGCCTTTCCTCAAGCGGTAAGTGCTTGGACAGACAATGCCAATCAAAGCGATTATCGGACGGATGTGGTGAATGCGCGTTTTCTTTCCGTAGATAAGCTGGATCCTTATCGCATTCGCCACGCAGCCTTGGCATCTGTATCTTTCGCGTATCCTGTCAGGAGTTGCCAGTGGCGGTGCATTCGTTGTGATGCCAGTTTTCGTGGCAGAAATTGCTGAAGATCGTGTTCGTGGGCGTCTGGGATCGATTCTTATGTTGATGTCGAATTTGGGCTTCCTCCTGGCTTTCACCGCCGGATATGCCCTGCAGTACAAAACGAATGCTCTCGTCAGCTTACTGATACCCTTAGCATTTATGGCAGCGACGGTATTCTTTCCCGAATCACCAAGGTTCCTGTTGAGGAACAATATGCCCGAGGTATGATATCTGAGGCCTTGTGCGCAGACGATTACTAACGTTGCATGAATTCCAGCAAGCCGAGGAGTCGATGCGCTTCTACCGGAACATTAAGAGCCCAAAGGAGCATACTGTGTATTTGGAGAATCAAATGGAAACTCTGCGGTGGGATTTGGGCTCGGAGCAGCAGCAGGATACTTCCATCAAGCTCCGCGACCTATGTGAGTTTTAGAACGACCTCCTGAACGAATTGGAGAGAAAGTTGACGTGAATTCCATTCCAGATGCCACCCGCACAGAACGAAAAGCCTTCCTCATCAGCTTCTTCTTGATCTTCCTCAACGAATGGTGCGGAGTCTACACCATGCTGAACTACACAGCGACAATCTTCGAGCAGTCCGGTTCAAGCATTTCTCCGAACTTGTCGGCGATCATTGTTGGTGCCACGCAGCTGCTAGGCACCTACGTCGCCACGTTCTTGGTGGATCGCTTGGGTCGCCGGTTCCTCCTGATAGCCTCATCTGTTTCAACAGGCCTGACCTTAATGGTCCTCGGCTCATACACGTACGCCAACAGTTTGGGGTACGACGTGGCCCCCTACTCCTGGGTTTCCATTGTCAGTTTCTCGGGAATGATGTTCCTGACGTCATGTGGAATCGTTCCTCTTGTGTTCGTTGTCATTTCGGAAGTGTTGCCCGATAAGGTGAGCTCCCCACCAACTGACATGCCAGTTCATCCAGCTCACCATCGATTTCCTGTTTCCAGATTCGATCCATCGGCTGCACGATATGCTTCTGCTGCTCATGGACGTTGGTATCGTTCATGACGAAGTACTTCGAGGCTTTGGCTGAGATATTCGGAATGCACGGATGGATCTTCTTTTTCGCAATCTTCAGTTTCGTCGGAGCGGTTTTCGTAATGTTCGTGCTGCCAGAGACGAAGGGGAAGTCTTATGCCGAAATTGCTGAGATTTTGAAGAAATAAACTGAGAGAGCCGCTTCAGTCCGACCACTTCTGAGTTGAGTATTATGACTGACTGTGTGATCAATCAAGAATTTATTAATAAATTTGACAACGGTCGAAGATGGAGATCACGTTTTTGATTGAGTGATCTTGAATGAATTGGATTTGACGAGACGGCTTCTTCAGGGGAAGAAGTCTATATGTGAAATGCGTCTAGACAGCAAGAGTAAAAGAGAGAGAGATAGAGAGAAAGCGATAGAGATAAAGGGAGGAAAATAGAGAGACATCCACAACCGCTCTGTGTGTTTTGCCTGATCGATGCGAGCATCAGCACTTGTCTAAGCTCTAACCTGATCTTCAACACTCAAGTGCCAACGAGATACCACGTTCAAGTTCCACAAAGACTATGATTTACAGAACATAATTTGGAGATAACGTGTCTCCAATTAATCAAAAATTGATTACAGCCGTAGCGAGACCGCAGAAATATAACTTGAATGATTGGTCGAGTTCAGTGAGGAACATTCGATCGAACGATGTGCTCTTCATTTTAAGAGACAAACAAAACGAGTTCTCAAACCAGTGCGTGCACTGTGGAATAGAAGAGCCCTGGCTTATTCGTAGACGGCTTCTAATTGCGTTGGAAACGTCTCCAATAAAATGCCTCGTTTGCAATGCATAGACGGCATCAGCTGTCAATCACAGGCGGAGTGGAAGCAAAATGCGAATGAAGTGCGTCGTCCCCGCAGTTCGGCGAAGAATCAATTCCTCGCGGCCTTTACCGGTGAGTGAAATCCAGCTGTGAATGACGAAAATGCAAGCGGTTACTCTAAAATCTATTTTTCTGAGTAGCGAATCTCACCAGCATAATATTCGGCATGGCAGCTGGTTGGCCGTCGTCGAGCTTTTTAATTCTGCGATCGGCCGAGGAAACGAGCCTGCAAACGTCGTTGGAGAGTCCACTGAACATGCAGCAGCTTTCCTGGCTGACCTCGCTGTATTCCTTCGCAGGGCTTTGTGGAACGGTCATCTACTACTTTCTCATGGACAAAATGGGTAGGAAATGGAGCTTTTGCTCGACGGCATTTCCTCAAGCGGTAAGACATTCGAAACGGTTTTCATTACTGATTACGCATTACTGTTTTTTCGTAGATAAGCTGGATTCTTATCGTATTCGCTACGCAGCCTTGGCATCTGTATGTTTCTCGTATTCTCTCTGGAGTCGCCTGTGGCGGTGCATTCGTTGTGAAATCGGTTTTTGTGGCAGAAATCACGGAAGACCGGGTTCGCGGACGCATGGGATCGATTCTCATGCTGATGGCGAATTTGGGTTTCCTTCTGGCCTTCACTGCTGGATATGCCCTGCAGTACAAAACGAATGCTCTCGTCAGCTTACTGATACCCTTGGTGTTCGTGTCAGCAATGACTTTCTTTCCCGAAACCCCAAGGTTTTTGCTGAAAAACAATATGGTTGAGGTATGATTCCCGCGGCTTCGCTCGCAAACAATTGCTGACGTCCAATAAATTGCAGGAAGCCGAGAAGTCGATGCGCTTTTATCGGAACATCAAGAGCCCAAAGGAGCATACTGTGTATTTGAAGAAGCAAATGGAAAACCTGCGGTTGGATTTGGGCTCGGAGCAGCAGCAGAATGCCCCCATCAAGTTCCGCGACTTATGTGAGATTTAGATCGACCTCCTGTTCGTATTTGAGATGAAGTTGACGAGAATTATATTCCAGATGCCACCCGCACAGAACGAAAAGCCTTCCTCATCAGCTTCTTCTTGATCTTCCTCAACGAATGGTGCGGAGTCTACACCATGCTGAACTACACAGCGACAATCTTCGAGCAGTCCGGCTCAAGCATCTCGCCGAACTTGTCGGCGATCACCGTCGGCATCACGCAGCTGCTAGGCACCTACGTGTCCACATTCCTGGTGGACCGCTTGGGTCGTCGGTTCCTCCTGATAGCCTCATCTGTTTCTACAGGCCTGACCTTGATGGTCCTCGGCTCATACACGTACGCCAACAATTTGGGGTACGACGTGGCCCCCTACTCCTGGGTTTCCATTGTCAGTTTCTCGGGAATGATGTTCCTGTCTTCATGCGGAATCATCCCCCTGGTGTTTGTCGTCATCTCTGAAGTGATGCCGGATAAGGTGAGCTCCTCTCCAACCCACATACCAGGTCATCCTACTAGCAGCACTTACCCTCTTTCAGATCCGATCCATCGGCTGCACGATATGCTTCTGCTGGTCATGGTTGTTGGTATCGTTCATGACGAAGTACTTCGAGGCTTTGGCTGAGATATTCGGAATGCACGGATGGATCTTCTTTTTCGCAATCTTCTGTTTCGTCGGAGCGGTTTTCGTAATGTTCGTGCTTCCAGAGACGAAGGGGAAGTCTTATGCCGAAATTGCTGAGATTTTGAAGAAATAAACTGAGAGAGCCGTTTCAGCCGCGGCCACTTGTGAATTGAGTATTATGACTGATTGTGTGGTCAATGAAGAATTTATTAATAAACTTTGCAACGGCCGAAGATGGAAATCACGTTTTTGATTGAGTGATCTTCTCCATTACCACTACAGGTGTGTCTTCACGAGAGTTAATCCTGATTTGTAAGTCGTCAAGAGCGCGAATTTTAACTGGACTGGATTGTGATTGCAAGAATTCCCTAAGCGAAAATCGAACCATTCACAATCGTTTCGATAGTTCCAGCATAAGCAAATTTTGAAATCTAGCCTGACCTCTGACATTTAATAGCCATTGCTATTGCGATAACACATCCAAGTTCCACCAAGATGACGATTTACAAAACAAAAATTGCAGATAGCGCGTCTCAAAATAATCAGAAATAGATTGCAGCTGTGGCGAGACCGGAGAAGTATAACGTGAATGATTCGCTGAGTGGCCCAAGTAATTCAGTGCGGAGTGTTCGACCGGGAGATGAGCAGATCACTTCAAGAGAGGTTCTCCAGCATTTTGCCGAGATCTGACACCAGTGCGCGCATTCTGTAATAGTAAAGCTCTCGGGATTTCCTGAAAAGCTTTGAACTGTGTTCCAAGCGCATTCACCAAAATGGCTCGGCTGCAATACATTGACGGCTTAAGCTGTGAACCACAGACGGAGTGGAAGCAAAATGCGAATGGTGTGCGCCGTCCCCGTCGTTCAGCGAAGAATCAATTCCTTGTAACCATTGTTGGTGAGTGATCTCCAGCTGTGAATGACGTTAATGCAAGTGTCGAATTTAAAATGCGTTTTTCTGAACAGCGAATTTCACAAGTGTAATGTACGGCCTGGCAGCTGGTTGGCCGTCGTCGAGCTTTTTAATTCTGCGATCGGCCGAGGAAACGAG
>JANSTV010068050.1:0-23198 GCA_027564135.1 Lestremia cinerea
TACGCTGATTCCGTGTAAAGACCCAAATAGCCTCGTACAAAATCATCGCTGGTCATGAAATATTCACCATTCTTCTGTTGGGATGCATACTTTTGAAAAACTTCACGGAGTTTCTCAGTTGAAGCTCGTTTCAAGTGTGTTGGTGCCTGGAAAAAATGAATAAAGAAAAAAAAAACGATTAAAGAAATTTAAACAAAATCACAAATAAATCAAGCTTAGCGTATGTTATTCTTCGATTGTTCTTGAGTTTATGATTTCCTTATCTTTGGTATTCGCATGTGTGATAATGAAAAGCTGCTTTGACGTGGGCAGGCGTCCCCTTGCTCGAGCGCAAGCATACTTGTGCTGTTCTTATCAGCGCCATGATTCATTCGGAATGCGGTTTCAGCGCGGAAAAATGGTCTCGTGATCGATTTTTCAAGACGATAAAGCCAAGTTTATTGGATCCATGGAACGGCCGGTGACTCTTTTTGACTAAGAACAATTTCATGGGGAAATGTTCAATCAAAGCTTCCGCAATTGACAAGATAAACATTGGCAACACAAATCGATCGAGTCATCAATCATAATCTGTCAGATTTTGGGAAAAATTTGTCGAAAAAGAAAAAATCGCCACATTCGTCACACTGATTGATTCAACTTGATGACATGAAACCAGTGTCGCATTACGCGAATTTCAACTCAGTTAAATTGCTGGCCATTATCGACAGGCACTAAACAAACTGTGGTACGTTCGGTGTTTGCCCATCCGCAATCAAATCACCAAAAGCAATCATATTTCAAAGCAATTCAACTCGAATCCAACTTGCTGGATTAACCGTCGACGGTGACCACCTTCAACATCTATTGAGAGACATTTTAATCAAACAAATACCGCTATTCACCTGCGAATCGCAAGAGATAAATATCGATACAGAACGGAATGAATCGATACAATAATTACATAATAATCAAAATACACGAATCACACACCGACAAATGAAAATAATTAATCGACGAAATCTGTGAAGAATCTATTCATAGATGTGCGTCGGCTGGTTGGATACGTGTGTGTTGCCAACTACATGCAAATTCAATGATACGAGTGATCTCGTTTACAAGAAAAACAGGAAAAAAGCACCGATGTGATGAACGGGCGGAGTACGTACGACCGCCGAGCAAAATGAAAAAAAAGAACAAAAATTAAATCGTCATATTTTTAGATTAATTCAAACTTAACATATCGTTGTGAATATGACGTGAATAGCGTCGTCTGCCGACTATCTCATGGCTTTTTGCGGCTTACGACGTGATAAAAAAAAACGGTTTTTTCTTTGGCAAAATTTCGATAATTTCCAGTGATTGTGATGATCGGTGTCGACCGGGATGGAAACGAAGGTGACAAATGAATTACTGAAGAAATTTGATGTGATAAAATTCACTTTGAACTGCACTCGGCCGAATGCCGATCAAATGAGTAGACATGAAATGACCTTTGCCGGAGTTGGGCTCAAGGATCCTCATCAACTTGCCACACACAACGTGAATCAATAAACAAGAACATGAAAATCGCAGCAATTTTCCACACGATATTTTTCATTTCCTTTTGCTAATTGCTTTTTATTTTGTTTACTCAACAAATGGCAAACGTGAACGGAATTGCATTCGCGAGATTATGCAGTGGCGATGGCATGTCATCGCTCACCAAAGACACCTTGGATGAACTTGGACTGTTTGCCAGCATCGCTGGTGACATCAACGACTTAATGGTGCCCACCATTAAGACGGGCCGCCCGATTTGAGGCGAAGAAAAGAGAAAAAACCGCCAGCTTATGATAACGTTCCATGCCCACCGCCGCCCAGGGGGTATTCATTCGGTCAGCTGAATCAGGAAGCTATATTTTCTTGTTATTTTCGTATCAATCGATGATTTCTGGTTGGCTCCTAATCAAAATAGGATTTCAATAACAAAAACAACCGCCGTTTACGTAAATATTTCAGCGTTGTTATCAATCCGTTGTCTAGAGCTCATTCGTTGCCGAATGGGAAAAACAGTAAAAAAAAATGAGCGGAGAACGTCTTTGGTTCAATTTCAACTGTGAATTGCATCATGTTTACACCCAGCCACTGTATTCGGCAGCGATAATGGTCGTTCGACGAAGCAATTGAATGCATCGTCGTTGCTAACGGTTGCCGTGCACCGATTCTCAAGTGACTTCTATTAAGGCTAAGTTCAAATCGACTGTAAACATCACAGCATGTTGCATGTACTGACCTCCTTTTCGTTCGATTTATCCAACATTTTGCCTGTTTGCCGTTTGGTGAATCAGACGAATTCAATGCAAAAGGAAAAGACAATATTGTGTGGCACTTTCTCGCTGGCCGCAGTTTGTTTTTGGCGATTCAGTGTTTTCAAGAGAACAATTTTCCTTTGGATTTTTGCACAAGTCAACTGCAGGATGCTCGCAATCAAAAAAAGCTCACAGCAATTCACTTCATTCAACAATGCACAAGCGACTAGCCCGAAAATGTTCTATTAAATCGTTTGTATAATCTCGCTCGCTCAATAGGGACGTCTTCGATTGTGTGAATGCAAGCAACTATGATATGACAACCATGCGGTAGTCTGCTTTGAATCGGATAATCATTCGTGATTTTTCCGCCAAATGCACTTTCAGATGCCGGACTAGTTTGTAGTTTATTGAATTGATTGATTCGGTTACAGCGATCACAAGACACGAGGTGAAAAAAAAAAAAACCAACAGAAGTGAAGAAAATTCACTATCGGGCGCGACTTGGTCAAGCGAACGCACAACACAGCAAACAACCCACAACGGACAACTCACGAAAATGTAACAAACAACCAGAGAAATATTATTTTCTTAAATTTTCCGCATGACACTGGTGGACGGACGTGTATGAGTGAACGTATGTGTGTTTATACATATATGTATGTGTGTGTGTACGTTCGTGTGGTCGCGCGTGAATTCAACAAGCTGTAATACAACGGCCGTTGCGGATATATCAAACGCGGATAATTTTCAATAATTCACTCTTCACACACAGAAAGATCGTGCCGAGATAACAGCCAGTGGTCGGTTCGGCTGGTAAACAGTAAAGAAAAAAGTGGATTTTGTTTTTCCCTTCGATTGCTCGTCAGTTTTTCATGCAACAATGTTTCAGTATGCGTTTCTCCACGGACTTCAATGTGAAAACAAAACGTTCTAATCGAAATTTGGCTGACAGCGATTTCGGTGGTTGTGGTGGTGCCATAAAAATACAGTTTTAACTTGAATTTTCCGATGATTTCGAATGATGTTCGAGTCGAAGCATATACTTAACCTTCGAGACGGTTGTCGTTTTCTGCTTGTGTCTCTCTTTAAAATGGGAATGAATTTCTTCCGAAACCGTGAGCAATTCAAGAAATATTTTCCTTGTTTTCGTGAAAATTGAAGCAAATTTGAAGCGTCTGGCATTCGCTAAAAATATTTTCGGCGGTTCAAATCAATGCAACAACTGTTGATGTGATGTATGCCATGAGCGGCACAGACAGCGTCACGAAAACAATTCTGAAGAATCTGTGTTGTTTTCATTGTGACCGTATGATTTTCATGAGGACGACGATTAGCTAACAATTCGGACATTGTCATGGTCAATGCTGAGCGCTAAACGTTATTTCTGGTGCGATGAAAACATGTTTTTATTCGCGATTCTTTTGTAACTATTCGACCGATAGAGCTGATGGGATTGATTCACTGAATGACATAATGCCTCGACCTCAATCGCTTTCAAATGGAAACCAATCAAAAATTGGATTATTGATTCTCCATGCCGAAACCGAAATAAACAATTTGTAATTATTATTCTTTCACAAATGAAAAACTGATAGCCGACTGATGATGAGGCATTATATCATTCGTTTGATAAGAATCATAAATAAGCAGTCACCAACTATTTGATCAGTCGCTTGTTTTCTTTTCCGTTGGATACGATTAGTTTATGACACTCAAGCATACACACAACCACACACATACACACACAAACACACACACACACACACACACACACACACACAACCACAACAAGACTGGCATTTCCGAGATTTCATGCTGTTTACGATTAGATATTCTTGATTTTTAATTGTTTATTGATTGTCGTTATGATATTGTGGTCGAATTATCGATAGCGGATTCGCATGCAAATCGATACGAGAGAAACACATTACTTACGACATACGTTGTAACAAAGTAGTAAATTTTATAGCAACTGAATGATAGTATTGATATTGGCTTGACTAAATTCAACATTGTTCATTTGAATGGTCTCTAATGAATTCTCCGGGAAAAAGCCGATACACCATCATCCCCTCATCAACTTCCACTAAATGCACTCACTCAAACAGTCAAAATGGCTCGACAATGAGGCAATTAAGTTCATTCAATGATTGGACACTGACAATGGTTGACGATTTTCCTCGCAAAATGACTTTTCACAAGGTTTATGTAACATTTGGCAGAGAGGCCCATTTTCACGAAACGGAACATAGTCAACTTCAGCAAACAGCGGTGGTCGCTTGCGAGTGCGATTCAAGATACGTTCTGGATGGAAAAAAAATCATTTGGATGTTTCAAATCACTTCCTAACGGTGGTTGGAATTCTAATTGGATTCTTAGCTCAAGGTTGAACGAATGAGATTAAATGAAGTTGGCCCAGCCAGTTTTCTGGTTGTGCGCAAGTGAACCACCCAAAAATACCGAAGGGAATTTATGTGCAGTGCATTTGGCTTCTTATAACTGAAAATGCATTCTATAACACACAAGAAAACGGCCGGCACGCGAACAGCAATCGCAACAGGAAAATGGCATTTTTCTTCTTCTTCTTATTGCAGAAAGCACAAACATCGAATATATCCCGCAGACGGTAGCATAATGACGTTCTATGAGGAACTAACAAATCGGCAAGCACTGTTCTTGACCCATTCACTACATCGCCACACATAGCAATTATGACATAGTTACAGCATAGAGAGATTCACTGAGCTCGGTTCGTCAGAAAACGGAATACGCCGTCAAGGTCATTCAAGGTAATGTCGACGTCAAACAATGACGATACACACGCATACGCTGTCATCAGGCGCATCTGGTATTCGGTGGTTCTGGCTTGTTGAGTTTGTGCCAAACAAAAACTCGATGCAACAAAAAATAAAAAATAAAAAAGAAAAATGTCATTCAAAATTCATTTGGGTTTGGTCGGCAAAATTGTTTGCGCGCTGCTGTTTGACGGTTTTCGCTTCGAATTTGCATTTGTTTAAGCATTCGACACTGCTTCAATTCAAATGCGGAATAATTGAATGTTTTTTCTCTCTCGAAATGTTATCAAATTTAATGTGTGACGATGACGTTCAATGTGTTGCTAACCGAATGAAGGGAACACAGACGAACGAGCAAAAACACATGAATGTTTGTTTCTGTCAAATGATTCGGTTCGGTTACGCAAAATTCTCATTCTTCACTCGCTCAACTTTTCAACACACAAATTACGATAAATGCTTTTTACCTCTTGACAGAGAGCCGTTTTGATTATTTCATTCACAAAAACCGTATTTTCAAATTTCATTTTTTCTGCTATTTTTTTGTTTTGTCAATTGTTTGTTGTTTATTGTTCTGATTCGAAATCACACACTGGTTACTTTGCACGGCTCTTCCACAATTTCAACAATGACTTAACCTCAAACACGAGTTTTGTTGTGCACTTTACGCTTTTTTTTTCTTCCTCTCTTTCTCTATCTTTTTCTCTCTTTCTTTCTTTTAAGGCTTCGGAACTTTTGACAATTCGATTGATTGGTGACAACTCCTGTTTAGATTATGTTGACATTGGTTTTGGATTTTCATAAAATTAACCTCTTGGTAGAAACATAAATGTAGAACATAATCCAGGAAGTTGGCTGTTTCAATTGAAGCTCTTCAATGCTTTGCCTGCTGTCTTACTAATCGTCGTACAATCACACTGTCCATTAGAAGCACGTTCACACAATGTTTTATTATCGCAATGTTGCCATATATGCAAAATATGCGCACGTGTATGTGCTATGGTGTGCTGTGTGTGGGTCGTGGATGCGTGTGTAGTGGCCGCTAATGGGTGTGTTGGTGGTGTGATAGGCGTTCTTCCATTGAAATGGTATAAAATTGATTCAAACGTATCATTCGTCTGCAATTTCGATTGGGAAATTGATTTAAGGGTCCATTGTGCTTGGCGCTTTTTGTCGTTGAAAGACGGAATCTCACTTCGGGCGAATACTCGACAATCTCGATGGACAATAGAATCAATTTGGTTGGAGGTTCGCACAATCCATGCACCATTTGAGAGCCGTCTACAGCAAATCGGTGCTCTGGACACAGATGAATGAAAATTATGGGGTGATTTTCTGGCTCCTCAAGCATCTTTTTGTGTTTTTGATCAACAAAAACAGTTTTGAGCGTTTCTCCATCAGATGGCGGTGCAATTAAGCTTCCAAACAACTGTGACGTAACTTTCCCCTGGCTCGCGCTTCGTCTCAACCCAGTGCCAATAATGAAGCACATGACACCAATGTCATCCAATTGTATTGCAAAGTAGAATTCAAAAACAGATAATAGCAGTTTTGTTTTTGTTCTTCAAAAATCGTTTATTCCATTGAAATTTCAATTTGGAGAACGACGTTTAAAAAAGAATCACTTGCGTACTAATTTAAATATCAGTATTGTCTCATTTTGACGTTAGGGTTGAATCGAATGTTTCTTTGAAACCTGCGATTGATTTTTTTTTTTCAAAATATTCAAAATCGTTTATACTATAAGAATATCATTAAATTCTCTCTTAAATTCCAAAAAGCACCATTCTAACAAAATAAAGCACTTTAATTAGATAAGTATACAATCATATTGTTATTATCGAATGGTCATCAATTGACCGTTAATTATTGACAGTTGATCTACCGTTTAACTAGAATTCATTGCATCGTGTATAAAACGTGTCTGTCCGTCTATCGTCGTGTAAGAGTGTTCGGTGTTATATTGTGTGTGTTCCATGCGATTTCGAAATTTGCTAATTTGTGCTGAATTATCAACTATCTTCTCAAATCGATGACTTCCACGTTTGATTTACTATCGATGAGAATGTGTTGGGCGTCCTGGTGTGGGTGAGAGGAGATTGCGGGATTAGTTTGAGAAAGTTGACTACAATTAAAATGCCATTTACCATAAACAGGGGTGGGTCATTTGGATGGGGATGAAACCCACTTTGTCTACAATTTGCTATAAATTCCAATCCATATCCTGGTGTCAGACAATAAAATCCGGTTCTGCAGGCAAAAGTCGCATACGTAAATAAGTTACGGATCATGTTCTCCATTCAACTATCAACTTACGTTTGGTATTTCGGTGCGCAGACAATCGCTAAGGCTTCAGGCATCATAATTTGGTACGAACAGTGTGTGTGTAAGTCAACCGACGATAAAAAAGCCGTTTGGCTGGGATGAGTCTGTACAAATAAAGGAGAATGAATTGAAAGAATTTCCGGCTTTCGACTGACATCAAGATGCTCACATGAATCCATCCTAAGGTAATTAAATTCTGTTGATCTTGAATATCAAAAATGTCCTCTTCGTTCATTGTGGTGCAACTGTCGGCTGTACCGTGTTGCTTTGGAACTATCACATGAGTTATATTTAATCGATTGTAGGCCAAGCGTCCGGCCAATATGCCACACGTTTCTATGTTATTTGTGGTATTTTTGCTGGCCAAATTCAAAAATTTTGACATTGTGTCCTGCGGCACCAGAATTTGTCTCAAATATCCTTCCATTAACGAGTCCGTGCTGAGTTGAGGCTTAAGATTTCGATCAAAAGACGGCCTGCAAATGATCGAGAAGCAGAATTTTGAGTTTAAAATCAAGCAGGACCAAACATTTGAGTCGGAGCAACTCATGACTCGAGTTGGCCGTCGCTTTTAATTTCTAATCTGGCTCAGGCTCTCGACACACTTCTGAGTGGTACGATATCTGGTAGAACATGCGTTCGGGCTATCAGAGCAATTTTGGCAGCCAAAGAAGAAACAACTCGAAAGAATGGGTCACCAGAATTTCTATCATACAGAAATGTGTTGAGAGCGGCAAGTCATGCGTTGCTCCGACTTGGGTTGGCATCATCATTCTTATCCAAAAGTTTACTTTGGTTGATTTGATTTGTTTGAATCAGGCAAAAGTAGGCCGCCGGATGGTAGACTCGATTTGTTTGGTCCAGCTGGAAAGTCATTTGGATACATGACTTGATCCAGCATGTCTGGAGCACTAGGTACCGGCAGGATTTCATTTCCATTGCCTCCTGAGCTACTTGGTACTGGCCTCACAGTATCCTATTGGGAGAGAAATCAGCATTCGATCGAATGATTTTCTTCAGCGATACTATATTGACGTTACTCGCCAGAATTACCTCTTCACGCCTGGCGGCTTCTCGCAACCGAGCCAACTCTAATTCTCTCTCTCGCTCCCTCTCTCTAACTTCTCGTTCCAAATGCATAGCATAGTCCTGTTCGAATTTCTCTTTAAGTTTAACTTTGAGCTTTTCCGCAATCGGAAAAATCTCCTTCAGTTTCGCCACGTTCTGTTTCTTGGTCTCGGCGTCGAGGGTTTTGTATTCGGGATGTACTTGAATTTTCTCAAGAAACAACGTGCTAAATTTTATGTACAGAATGAAGGCATTTTCGAGATGTCCCTCATTTTGATAGACCTTCGCCTGCCGAACCATTTCCATCCCGGATCGATAGTATCTGAAAGCATAAGCATTTTCTCTTCACTGCCGAGCAAACGTTTGCACATTTCAATGACACAATATTCCCAAATGGATGACTAATCTTGTTGGGCCACAAATGACAACTACAATAGCTATATCGATTATTATGACATTTGTTGTTATTGTGAGATTTCAATGTGATGAATTGCACATTATTTACCTTTTGATGGGAACATTACGATCAACTTCAACCATGTTTCCGTATTTCGTCAAATTTTTCATCCGCTCTTCGGGTT
This sequence comes from Lestremia cinerea, assembly GCA_027564135.1. Taxonomy (NCBI): domain Eukaryota; kingdom Metazoa; phylum Arthropoda; class Insecta; order Diptera; family Cecidomyiidae; genus Lestremia; species Lestremia cinerea. The sequence continues at coordinate 9,043 of JANSTV010068050.1, forward strand.
CAATCATCGATGTCGATGCTGTGCTACCATTTTTGTTCGACATTCTTGGAAATTATGTGCTATTTCGATTCTTTTCTTGGAAATTTACATAAATTATATGTTTTAGCAATCATCACAACAAAAATCCGAACAGAATGTCATTTGACAATTCAAATTAGAGGTTTTCGATTTCACTTGTTTGGCTCGCAGTTGGCGACAATGGACTGGATAAATCCATGACGGAAGACCGCTGAAAGGCTTTCAAAACCTTTCAATTGCAATTTCTGTACAATTTCTTTCCCTTCAATCGCTTGAGAAAGATAATGGTCCCTTTGGGTTCTTCGGCGTCCTTCTCACCATTGCCTGAGTCCTCTTTAGAAATCTTTCATTCTTCCATAACATTTAAAGCATTCGAAAACAGTCGAATACAGTCAAACTTAAAGAAATTCTCATGAATCACCATCACCCATTGCAAATCATTTGACCATATTGTGGAAGTGAAAATGGCTCTCGCGTTTTTCGCTCGAACCATTCAGAGAGAGAGAATTTTCGCATAGACGATTTCAATGCATCAAAACAGATTCATTGAGTGTTTCTGTTTATTCGACAGAGAGACGTATCTGCTAGCGGACGGAAAGCTCTCATCGTCCCGAATATCAAACGGCGAAAAACAGTCCAATTGATGAATTGTTTCGAAAGTGAAGAAATTTGAAAGGAAATTTGTGTCGTAGATTTTTGCTAATTTCTTGTTATCGTGATTATGTTGTAAAAGAGAATCATTTTCCATAAAACCAGTGTTTGACTTGATTTATCGGACTGTCAGTTAAGACATAGTAAGTAAATTAGTCGTATCGATATCGATATCAAATCTCATGTGTTTATGTTTTTGTGCGGAGCAAATCAAAACATGTATTTCATCCATTTATTCATATTTACGTTGAGCTGCAAAAAAAAATCGATTTCCGTCTAACCTCGTGCTTGTATTGAGTGAACAGTGGCCTATGCGGACTCATTAATACAAGCACAGCAGCAAGCTCACTTCTAGTAATTGCAAATATCATCGCTTCAGAAATAGTTATCTCGAGGCTTAAACAAAATCTCTAAAACAATAATGGAGTAGGTTTAATCTTCAGAAATTGGCCCGAGATGATATTTTCTTTTGCGACAAGTCACATGGATTTGCAAGCGCAAGCGAGAACATCAAGTGCCAACCTCGTTGTTGTCAAAAACACTCCGCGATTCTTTGGAACGTAGAAACAAAAGAACAAAAACTGATTTCTAGCCAATTTGCAAACAATTCAGAGAACAAAAAGTGTATCATTGTCATTAAGAATCGATAGATTGAGAATGTTTTCCGTGCTCTAACACACCCACAAATGTTTGTAACTTTGCAGAAATCTTCCACAAGCTGAAATAACAGTAGCGACAGCAATATCATCAAAAAAATGTTTTCGAAACGATTACTCGCAATCGGCTTGATTGTTTGCACCCTTTGTGCTCCATTTAATCGTGCAGCTCCAGCACCCAACCAATCTCAATCATCCGGCTCATTTGACTGTAAGTATTAGCGTGTGATCGCATTCGATGTGCACCTAATATGCGGATGGAGAGTGCAAGAGCCATTTGCAGATTAATCTCTGATGCATTATGCATTCTGATCGAGAGGATTGCAGAATACACCGAAAAGAGAATTTTATGGGTGGAGAATCGAAAAAACGAATTAATCTCAAAGAATTACGATCGTCTGCTTTCTATTTTGTGTGACCTTTCATGCGAGCCGCAAGAAACAGCAACAATATTCCGACAAAGACAAAGAGTTTCAATCCCTGCAGCACCCCCATTGTGAATGCAGGGACAAAACATACCTTCATTCGGCTCATAAATAAGTTCGGTGATGCAGACGATATATGTAAATTATAACGTCGAATATAATGGGAAATTCAGCGAAACCGGTAAACCAGCGAACCAACCGACACAATTATTGCTATACCATTTAATAGCCGAAACGGAAAATGGGCAAAAATTAACAGTCTTTTTTCCTTGTTCGCTGTTGGAAAAGTTTCAATTATTTGCCAACTTGTTTGGTTCATATGGTGATGAACGTGCACTGGTTATGGGGGGTCGGTCGCTGGACGGGCTTCAGAATGAATGGAAAGATTAGTTAAATCTTATAAAAGCTGATGGAATATAATATTATTTCGCAGATTTCCATAATGGCAATATAAAACGTGACGCAACAGAACAGGTAATTGAATTTTAATTCTTTGACAAGAAAATTTAGAAATTCTTGAGAAAAGTTGAACTCTCACTTTTCACATTCACGTCGGAGGTCAATCAGAGATGTATTCAAATTGAGAGAGAGAGAGAAGGGAAGATAAATCAATTGCAATGTTTTTGTGTGCTTTGTTTTGGAATCTGATTCAAAGTTGGACAAAGACGTCTTGGAATTGGATCATTTGAAGGAGGATGGCAGTGAACGTAACACGAGAACAACGTATCCATCATTGGAACAGCAATTGGTTCGCCAGATATCAGATGTTCCCGAATCAACTTCGTCGAATGATGAGACTGTTAAAAGTACGGTTAACGTGGAAAGCAAGGTGCAAATAGATAACACGGCTTCAGCTGGCAGCCGCGGTGATGGTGTGGCGACATCTGCAAGTTATGACAAACAGCACAGTCCTTCGTCGAAGGTACGTTTTTGTTGAGTAACGCTTGAAAAGACATTCATTCAGTGTAACATTGGCCCCGTACGATAGGTACCGATTGGGGTTTGAGGGTGTCATGAGGAACATTTGTCCGGCTTCAATCAGCGTTTTGCCAGTGCCATTTTGATTAACCACATGCGATTTCGTTCATTGCTTGGCGCTTGGCTTTTCTTGAATGGTTGTTTCATCTTCTTTTTTCCCTCGTGCGACGCCCGTGGAAGAGAATATCATTATGTTGTTTTGTTTACTTTCATTGTTTTATGGTTTTCTTGTTTCGTCTCATTTGTGGTTTTTGCTTTTGAATCTCCGACGTCCAAAATGGCGGAAGAGCAAATTAATTCGAAAGTTGATTTCCGATCAAGTTTGAATCTGGAAGCCATACTCAATGGCTAACCCAGAAGCAACACAAACGCACACATATATCTATACGCACCAACACTAACATAGCATACAACTCATTCTGTCGATGCCATACCCAAACAATTGCCAACGAAATAAAAGCAAAACTGTAAATCGATTTTCAGCCATCGTTCCATGGAGCCGCTCGATTGGCATTTGGACAAAATCCAGAATCAGTAAGTAGCACTAGTACGACAAGTACAACTGTTACCGTTGCAACAACAACAACATCCACAACTCCGGCATCACAATCATCATTATCTACGCTAATCGTCGATGATATCATTGTTGATGAAATGCCTCCGTCCCAAAGAACAAAAAATGGCGACCGACGTTCGGCAACAATGCAGGGCCCAAAGGTTTTTTCGATAATTTCTATCGTTTTCTTGAATTTTTCTATTATTCTCTCTTTCTTCTCGGATAGTTGCTGGCGCTTTATTAATTGGGCGACTTGCATTTCTATTTCTGTTAATTTTTTCTAACATTTCTTTATACATCGTTTTGTTTGCTAGTTGAATCATTCTAGAAATCCATAGAAATCCCGAAATTCAAAATCGAGAACTACGTTGATCCAATGAACAACAACTTGTTATGAAACGCTTTCGCTCTCGAAACCCCATTCACCGATTCTCACATACATTCACGCCTTTCCACTGCCCCACCGTTCCAATAAATATGTTCATTCAGTGCTCCAATATGAGATTCCTCGAATGGTATTGAGCGTTTTAATCAACCTGAATACATTCACGATTCCATTTCCGTTAGCAATCGTTCATCTGTAAACATTAGCGTTTTCTATGAAACTGATCTGTTTTTTTGTGTGCTTCTTATGATAGAATGAATGCTTCTATTGCTGCTGCTTATTTTCCTCGAATATAGTTTTGCCTCTATTTTCCATTTTTGCCAGCAGAATAACAACCCAATTGCAATGCATTTGTAAATTTTTGTGTGCATTTTTTTAGAACGCCGAATATCTGTTTCGACACAGCGGTGGGCAATATTCAGCATTGGATATGGCGCAATACGTATTTTGGACAGGCGATGAGGAGGGTGTCGCCAAAGCCGTTGAGGAATTCATTCAAAGAGGTTTGGTGAGTTCGATTCGGAGAATATTCCCGATTGGTTTTTGCTGTTAAGCCACTTTAATGCGGCTGAAATATCGTCAATTCTTAAAAATTTCTTTGGCATCATTTTCCATGATACAGTCATATATGAAACACACACACACACACAAGATATTTATAACGAATATGGAACAAATTGCCTCATTGAATTCCACTCCCATCCCCATCGAAATCATCTCAATCACGAGTTTCTAAAGCACACGCCTTGGTAGCCTCACCTCCGTCTTCCCTGCCAAATGACTCACATTCTTGGCTCATTGCTTCCCATCCATTTTCATTCCATCAATGTTTCTTTTCCAATACATGGACGGCATCCACTTTTCCAATTGAAATAGGCCATCGACAAATCATCAGTTCATAACACATGCCATACTAATTATATAATTTTGAAATTATTTTCAATTCATCTTAGATGTCACGTGAAAATGCAATTAAATTTCTGAGAGACATATCCATGGGCATCGATTACTTGGAAAATGCTTATTCGGAAAACAATCAAGACGGCCAGATTATTGATAATTCAATGAAGGTGATTTAATTTTAACGCACAAAATGCATAATACAAAAGAGAGGGAGGGAGAGAGAGAGAGAGAAAGAGAGAGAGAGTGAATAGGAAATCAATAAACTAAATATAAATGGCGATTATATGATTATATTTATTGTCAAACTAAATGCCTCAGCAGGAATATCCGATCATTGATAAACGGGGATTGACATCATCGGCGTCATCGACAACATCATCGACCAGCACCACCACCACCCCAACCGCAATAACAACAACAACAACACCAACAAATCCAACGACGACAACGAGCATAACCCCACTGCCACAGCACCCCACAACCACACCACCATCATCGGCCACAGAAAAACAATTTAGTTCAACTAGTTCGCAACAAATTTCAAATTCCATACGAAATTTACCGTCCTTGATAAAATCAAATGAAATTTCCAAAGAAAATAATAAAGGTGAGTGGAAATGGGCCGGTGTCGTTCGCAATTTCGGTTTCGATGTGCTTGCTGGGTTTCGTTCGAGAATAAACTAACCATTTATTTTATTTCATATTATTTTCGATTGTTTTTTTTCTCCTTGTTTTGTTCTGCGTTGCTTCGTTTTTTTCGTTAATTTATGGGGAAAAACCTGAAATTCTGTAGCGAATGCCATAACACTTTGCCCGGGGCCACTGCTGTTTCATGAATATCCTTTTCATTTCAGATAAATCAGGTGACTTTGATGAAGTCGGTCGACTACATTTGGCCGATTTCCTTTACGCTGAATATTCGCTGGAGGAAGTTATTTATCAATTAGCAAGGGTATGTGTCAAAGTTAGTTGTGAATTGTGCCGAGAGTAAAAATTTAATGCCATTTACGTCACATCTGCGTGTGGCAGAAAATATTGTCTTTGCCGATGATGATGGAAATATGATATTTTCATTTTCTTGGCCGGGTAATGGGGCAATTTGCGAGGAAAATTTAATTTAAATTTCATTCTAATTCTAAGGTAATGTTTGAAGAGTCGTTAACCAAGGGTTCGGGACAAGCTCAAGTTGCATTACAAAGATTAACAACGTTTTTGGAGACCGAAGGAGCAAAGGACCGAATATCGCCGGCTCTTCAAAAGAAGGTCTTGGGTAATTACTGCAAGCCCAATCGAAATTTCATTCAGAATGCCAATTTAAACGATAAACGTTCTCCCCCAGATGTCTTGCTTGCCGCATTGTCCGATTGCCTAACAGAACATCCGGGATTGATACCAGCCGCCAAAGCTAGCTTAGGATCAGCCATCGATCGACTTCCAAAAGTTCCAGGGAAACACTAGATTTGGCAGAAACTAAATTGTTTCGTTTGTTAATTTTAAGATTCCGGTTGATTTGATCTCAGAATCCATATATTATCGTTCCATAAATCGTCATCTAGAGACGGCAGATAGCGAAAGATGATCTTATAGAGGGAAGCTTGAAAAGTTTCCGATGTTCTCCATCGTTTTTTATCCTTTCTTTTCGACAATTAAAAGCAAATTTGATTCTTCTCATCCTTAAAAAGGCATTCTTGAGTGGCCGCTTCCGAGAAATCGGACGCTGAACGCATACAAAATAATCAAAATTGTGGGCTGAATTAGTGTAGAAATTAGCGCGTGCAGTGAATTGGATGAGGTTGAAGTCGGTTCGGTTAGAGTTGATAATGACGATAATAACGATAATATTAACATTTATTTTGGGTGACATTGCAACCTGGTTGGATGTTTTGTGTGCGTGTATCAATAATTTGTCATAAAAATAACTGTTTTATTTTCGGTATTGAATGTCTCCATTGTGGAATGCAAAAGACAGTTCTATTGGATCAAATGAGAAAAGAATAGAGGATTCAAAAACAAAAAATTAACAAAACATGAAGAAATGAACATGCAAATTCGTCCAGAAACTTGTTTAAAACAACCTTCGAATGCCGTTATTTAGTCGATTGAGAAATATTTTTGTCACCTTTTGGAATCCGTATTGGCAAATTTGATGAGACAATGAAGGAGCAAAGAGACATTCCCGAATCTTAAACTTGAAAATATTCATACAATATTTTGTATTGAACATCTTCTTGAATGTTCCTGGCCATTCCGAACAAAGCTATTCGTTGCAATAAATTCGAGCTGATGCAGTTTTTATCTTAAGAAAATGCAGGAGGCAAGAGAGTAATTCATCGAAAATATTTCGCAAGTCATGTTATTCACGTACCTCAGAAAAATTTAAATTCAAACGGTAGTTGTTGCATATGCATATTTTCAGATGAACATTTCCTTTCGTCCATATTACAGTGTCATTGGACAAAGCAAAAGGGGTCAGTGTCGGGGGATGTGATTCGCTTTTAATTACTATTCGATGCAAAAAATGGCTTCGATAATTTTACTGGTCGAAGTTTGACATTGGTATCGCTCCATTCCGCTGGTATTCCAAGCATTGATGGGCTTCAATGATCGAGATACTATGTTGTCATTGGTGGTGTCATTCGAATCGACCTCGGCTGTCACATAATTCAGAGGGAACACGGGCAGCTTAGTGGATAGAGGCCCGTTCAAATGGGTTGGCATTAAGCTTTGAATGCATTTCATAGATCCAATTAATTTAGTTGAATTGTATTACCAAAAATCAAAGAATGAAGAAATAAATAAACATGATAAACGACAAAATCTACTCATTTACTCAAGAAAAAAAATTCTATGGTTCGATCACCAATTTATTCGTATGGAGCTTGCAATTGAGAATTCTAAACTTGTATTCCGCCCGAGAGCGTTTCGCAGGGCGAAGTTTAAGGATGTAACTCGCTCGATTATCGCATGAATTATTGAAAAGGTACTAATCGAAATGCCGTTTGCTGTTAAAATTTACAAATCAATCCAACACCAGCACCTTGAAGGGATTGAATGTGTCTGACGTGTGCTTTGATGTGTGTCTGTTGGCCGTTGATGGGAAAAAGCCATTGTTTATTTTAGTGGTTTCCGTAGAAACACGCCGCTGCACAACACTCAATCGTGGTTTTCCATCAAACTTACGAGCCGCAATTACCTTTTGTTTTCGTTTCATTTTCCGTTGCATCGTTTGGCTATTATTTATCATCCGACGATTCAAGCGATTTTCAATAAAAAAAAATAATTGCATATTCCTTCTCCGCTGGGTGGTCTTCCAGCGAAAAAGAGGAAAAGAAATTCAAATAATAATCCAAATATCGAGAAATGAGACATCAACAAGTTGTCGTCGACTACGCTGAAATGGCAATGACGTCCATCAATTGTGTCATTCTGGCATTTTTTGGTTGGGTCTTGCTCAAGTAAGTAGAAGGTATTCAGCGGGACATTTTCGCGTCAGTTCACGCAGCTATTTTATAATTGCCTTTGGCAGATTGATCTACGCAGTCTTTCTGCTGCCGGGCTATTTGGAGCGGAATCAAGAGCGGCTGTATTCCCGATTGGAACCGCAAACGACTGGAACTGATGAAGAGACAACACGATTGATCGATGATGCATGCAGATCAGACAAAGCAACCATCTCCTCCGAAGCAGATGAGCCAGAAATGATCGCAATGGAAGACACGCCAGTTGCCTTAAAAGACAAAAAAGTCTAGACCGTTTACTTTTCTCCTAAGATTTACATGGCACAAAACTTGAAACCAAAAATTAATAAATTTTCCAAAAGATTTATGTGAAATGATTTTTTTTTATCAGAACGAGCAACCTCGTTTCATGCCCAAACTAAAATTAATGACGCAATTTTTATTACATTAGAACCAATATCCGACTGGAAATAATCTTGAAAAAATAATGGAATTTGATCCATTTTCTTTCGGCTCTGAATACATTGCATAATCCAATTGCGGTTCCAAAGGCAGTTTAGCTCATTTCACCACCATCGTATGTTATCAATAGCAAAAATTAGAAAAGCTTGTTCGAAAAGAATAATGTCAATTGAAGAATTTACAAGTTCAATACTAATCAGTTCAGGTCCTGAATTTAATTAACATTTTCAAATGAATCAATTTCATTTAACAAAAAGTCTCAAACTTCTCGAGATTTGTGTGGCCAGTTTGCTTGACATGATCTTGAGCCTCAGTTTGTTCGGACAAATGCACATCACATTGGATACATTTCAAAGTGAGTCGACTGACATCAGTGAATTTTCGTGCTGGTAGACTCCCTCATTTTCGATGGGGCACATTATTCTTGGTAGGCCACCCTGTAAGAGTAATTGAATCGATTTATGCCTATTTCGCTCAACCACTCTCCCTCTCTCTCTCTCTCTCTCTCTCTCTTTCTTTATCTTTCTTTCGCTGCACAAAATCACATACCGTTAACGATTCCAAATACAGAGGGTCGTAATGGATTCCATCAAACAGAAAAAATGCTTGCATGCCATAGTTTCTGTCCTTCCCAAATCGATTTATCAGCGCATTCGTTATGTCGACCACATCAATTTCCATACGATAGTGGTTCGACAAAACGGAGACCTCAATCGCACCTTATCATGAGCTAGGCCTTCGTATCCAAGCACAATACTCTTTGTTTGCTTTTCCTAAAAACCCTTCGTTGTATGTTTCTTTGTCATTGGCGACATGATCGACGATTATTTGTCTCAAGAGAGCACCACATTCAGTGTCTACATGGCCATTGGTGACGTAGCCTGGAAGAGGATTTCGCTTATGAATTAGAGCCCTAAGAACCTTCGACGACTGCTCAACCAAACAACTCACCTACGCTGGTGAACAGACATGAGTTATCCGATGGAACAACTTGCTTCAGTAGAACCCCTTGGGACTGGCAGGGATTTTCTACCTCGGTCTTCATCGATTCACTGTTGATTGATATTTTGCACTTGTTCAAAATTCTGAACTGAGTTTTGCGGTTTCTGTTTGACTACCAACGTATCGCCATTAGTTACAGGAAATATCGACAAACAGTCACCGTTATTCGATAAATCCAATGACTTTGATGGGAATTCAATTAAAACATTCAAGCCATCAGCTGGTATTTGCGTTAATTCCGAAATTTTTGACTTTAAATTCCCAATTGCGTCGATCTCTGTTTAACTTTTAACGAAATGTTGACCTCGTCTTGATTTCACTTTCAATAAAAAACCACCAACACTAGTTTTGACATAACATTCATTCATCTGCAGTAGTGCGAATCATGTGTGAGTAGTTTTGTTATGACTTCGTTTGGTCTTTACTATCACTGTTTACAAACGAATGGAAGATTTGAAAGCAATGTTTTTCGTTGGTTTGTCTATGTGTGTGTGTTTATGTCACGTGTAGCGTCTGTCAAATGAAACAGGGAACGGAATTTCATGGTGAATATGGTGGAATTCATTTTTCGTACATGTAATCAGAATAATTAGAATCATTTTTGTGTGATTTCTTCTCACAAAAGTGAATTTCAAAACCAAGAAGAAGATGCGACATGTACTTAAAATTAAAACGCCGTAATGAATTTATGAATGAAATTTGCAAGAAATTCCCTTACGAAACACGAATACTGTGTCATTTCCCAAAGTCACGGCTACAGAGACCATGAACCCAAGCATAAAAAAGCCTGAAAATTGTTTCTTAACGTGCAAAACACCAGCAACTCTCTTCGAAATTACGAAACCATGTTGATAGGCTGCCTACGAACTCAGTTGGAGTTTCTATTTCGAAATGTCGATCCATAACCTCACAAGGAGTACGACACGATATTAGAACAAGGATGAAGAGAAGCGAGGAATCTCTCCGGGACGGAGCGGCGCCAATTTACGGGCTTAGCGGAACGGTGTCCGGAGCACAAAACAATTTTTGTTACTCCGCATCGAAGTCAACCGTCTCCATCGCGAGAGACCTGTGCCTTTGTCCGTTAGAGCAAAGGAGAGAGGGGGAAAAATAAAGTTTGAAAATCACTGGCGAGTCAACACACATACTCGCTCAAAACCGAAACGAATTCGCATCGACGTTAGTTCGGTGAAGAGTTTACGCTTGTATGCTGGGTGTGTAGCAGTGCTGAGCGTCCGTTCGTACTCGACGATGGTATTGTACAGCTCACCAACAACAGTCAATACATTGAGACAGAGAAGGAGAGAGAGCCGTTGTCGCATCGAATGCAGAACAAAACGAATCGAATGGGAAAGAGTCAGTCGAAAAAAAGTAGTAGACAGAGAACGGTCATGTGGATTCGATAAAATGTCGGACAATTTCTAGTGAACTTTGACCAGAGTTTTGCTAAAATTTTGAATAAACAGCTGTCAAATGTGATTTCCGAAACTTCCATCGATTACTTTGGATCCATAGCGGTGATTGAACAGTGAAGTTACGTTGAGACTCTGTTAGCAAATCCGGTGGACAGCGCAGACACAAAGTAGAACACAATAATCTCGATTTTAGCAGTGCCCCGTCTGCCATTGTCCAAAAAGTGATATTTTGATTCTGTTGACGAAAACAACAATGACGACGACCACAATTTCTTCGAAAAAGTGAAGTTTTGATTTGTTTTGTTTTCAATTCAGGAAAAAAAGACGCGAACTTTATAAACGACAGACGACGGCCGCAATCGAGAACGATGATTTATCAATAACGGAATGGTGCACTGGGTTGTTTGTGAATTGCATTAGTGATTTGTGTGTGCACAGAAATCCATTAAATGAATACGTGTCTGGTTTCGAAATTGGATCTAGAAAATTCAAATTAATTCAACACAGAAAAATTTCGTTGTCGCAGTGGGCGATTCCGTCAAGTCATTGGTAAGCATAGACCCAAAACGTTTGATCATTCAAAAATGTCCGCCAGCATATATCTTGCACATCATATTAACCTGAGATGAGTAATCTGAAAGTTGTACCAGAAATTTGCAAAACTACGAAAGGATGGAAACGATAGAAAAAACAAAAAAATCCAATACGCGTTGACGCACAAACAGGGTATGGCAGGGCCCTTTTTGTGCTCTCATTATCATTGCGTCCCTTTTGCATTGGTTGCTGCACTCATTACAACAAAACCAATTCACATCATGGCGAACAGCGAGCTCGTTCGGTTACCCAAAATCAGCCAAACTAGCCAAACAAGTAGAAAAAAAGCCACCAATATGACAATGTCATAAATAAACTGACACACAAGTCTGCATGCTACGATGCCGCGATTTTCACAGGAATGACACAACGAAATGAACGTTATGCGCTTTGCAACTGAAAACGAGCGTTAGAAACGTTGCGATGATTTGTTTTGTCGTTGTTCTGAGTTCAATTCAATTCAATTCCATCTCTGCAACAGCAGCTCACTCGAGATCCCAATTGCATCATTGAATAATTGCTTTGCAGCCACCCAGCAGCCGCGCTCCGTATTTTGTTGTCATATGCTGCGTCTGCTGCAGACAAACCATGCATAATGCAGATGTTTCGCAAGTGGCAACCATTTCAGAGCCGTTGCGTTGCGGTGTCAACCAAACACAACAAATCCACCAATTTCGAGCCAAGACGAAGTTCTTCCATCGAGCACTTTCAGTTCAATGTTTGAGCGAACGACTCATTCACGTTGCGGACCCAAGGTTAATAGCGAATCGAAGTATCGGGTTAAAGACCTCCGTCGTTTCATTTGCGTTGAAATTAACGTTCTTGAAGTTATCTTCGATGTCATTGTAGCACTGCTGCAAGTGAATGGAGGCAATATGATGCCCCCCCCCCTTCCTCACAGTCACTGCACACCCAGAATCAGTCAGATAGAAAACCAACAACTCCAATTGTTTTCACAAAATAAATCGATGCGAAGATACGTGCACGCATGCAGCGCGTCTCATATCCATCAGAATGGTCAGCGCAGTTGGGTGTTGATTCCAATCGAGCAGGTAGCCCTTCAGCTAATCTCGAATTATCAAAATGTGAAAATTTCACGCATATTTGATGCGGGCGAATGGCGAACGAGTGTGCGTGTGGCCAAAGGAGCGTGCGCTCCTAACAATCATGAGCCATTTTACTGCTACCGTCGCCATTGTTGTCTTTGTTTTCGTCCTAGTCTTCGTCATCGGCCAATATGAATTTATGATTTTTGAACCAGCAATGCGTGAAAATCGACAAATATGCAAATCGCTATTGTTCTTGTCGGCGTCGTCGTTTTCGCCTTCGTCCCCATTTTGAGTCATTGAACTTTGGTCGAACAAATATTTCGGAATGTTTTCATATTCGGAGAACATCATCAACGAAAAGCAAACAGACGAGGCAAAGAAAATCGCCGTCGTCAACAATAACACGCATCGTATTCGCTTGTTAAATGTCTGGTGTCGAATGGTTTACAGCAATTAGAATTTATTGCGATGAAATGCATTCGACGAGATGTTTTCATCAGCGTGCACGACCATATTTCTCACTGGCCGCATTTCACATCGGTGATCGGCCTAGCTGGAGGTAGATATCGCATTGTAATTTCTATTGCTGGCGCTGGTGCAGTATGCGTCATCGGCAGTTGTGGCCCTACCGCCTGTATAACTGACTGGGCAGGTGCTACAAGGCATTAAATAACCCTCCGAATATGCGAACCGGATACAGGAAGGTCCGTCTAACCTCAAACCTCTCCACCCGCCACCGTCCGTCTCTGCCACATTGGTGTTGCCTAGACAGGTTTTTCTGCATGCATTTCAGATCGCTTATTCTGAAGTACCTTTTGACTCATTCCATTTCGAAAATTCCATCGAAAACCACAAGAAAAATCGCTAGAAAAATTGCTAGGTTTGTTATCTAGACAGACAATAAGCGCAATAGTGTTTTTTTGTTTTAATAAATGCACGTTATCACCCACTGAACGTTACTCGCGCGATTAGAAAGGGAACAAACAGTTGACGTAAACGATTTAGGTAGTTTCATATCAAAGTGGTGATGGGGTAGGCTTGGCGTGGGAGTGCAGAGAAATAGATGAATTATAAATTGAGTCGACGTGGTCTTCGACCGGAAATGGGCAAGGTCGTTGGCGGCACAGCGAATTTCAGAGAGCGGCTACTTGCGGTCAATCGAATCTCAACGGCGAACTTCATCCCCATCGGAAGGTCTTTCCACACGAACTGCCGATTATAAATGACCACATTCGTTACATAATTTTCCTTTCGCTTCTTAAAATAACTCGGTATAACGGAAGCGAGGAAATACCTATTCAATGGCACCAATTGATTGAACTATAAAAAAAATTCACCCGATCGCATGGATTCAATTTAGTTACGAATTCGATGAATCATTCTCCGATACCATTGTGTTTACATCCAACATTTCACCACTCCATTAATTGACAATCAAATCGAACAAGCGATTAGTCGATTGGTCAAATAACATCACCAACAAAACAACAACAGCGACGCTACTAACCACCAACAATAAAATGAAATTCATTGTGGCTTATCATTTTGATTGCTAAGAAAGCGGCTGCCAAAGGAAACTTTCCGTGGATCAAATGAACGGATGT
>JANSTV010068051.1:0-11034 GCA_027564135.1 Lestremia cinerea
CGGTCCGCGACTTTTTGCGCGGTCCGCGACTTTTTGCGCGGTCCGCGACTTTTTCCGCGTCCGTGACTTTTTCCGCGTCCGCGACTTTTTCCGCGTCCGCGACTTTTTCCGCGACTCCCAAGTCTCCCTGGCTGCCCAACACGGTGCCAAAAGCCAATACCCCTGGCTGCCCCCGTATGCTGGCGACCAAATATGTAGAATGTATATGTAGAATGTATGAAGTATACATATCTTCCCCGTATGCTGACGGCCTATGATGACGCCGACAGACAAACAAACAGACAAACAGACAGAAGGACCAAGGCTTTTAATAAAGGGGGGGATTGATTGGCGGCATGGCGTCGACCAGTGTCATTGAACGTTTTAGCCATTAAAATTGGATTGGCACAGTTGCCGTCGAATGCATGGAAACGTGAAGGGAGCAATGCGATGTGAGGGCCACGCGGACAGGTTCATGGCAGACGAAGATGCAGAAGCACGTTATAGACATCTATTATGACCGACGGCCCGTGATTTTGCCATTTTTTTTTCGTTTGTTGCGTTCACCACAAAACATATCGAAGGTTTTTCATATCGATTCCATTAGCCATTTTAATTAATTAATTATTTCTTTTTCATGATATTCAAAGGTTAGGAAATCGTTTCGTGACTGTGTAGGCTCGAACGTGGGTCTTTAACGGTCTTGATTTCATCGAAAATATTGGCTCGACATTGGCAATGTCTGGCTGCCCGTGATTGGCGTTACATGAAAGCGATGCTATTTTCCATTTGTCGCTTTTTTCATGACGCAAATTATGCCATTCGCCTTGCGAAATGTCCCGTTCGAACGTCGAACCGAAACCTTACCTAACAGTTTCAACTTGCTCTCGATATAATTGATTGATATGCCACGGAAAAAAATAAACAACCAATTTATAATGAAATTACACAGGAGCGTATAATTAGAGCTTGGTTTCACCGTTCAACTCGGCACTGCCATATAATACGTCCCGTGTTGTGTTGTTGTGGCGAGGGCATTTTCCCATCAGCAGGGGATGCAGCCGAGCATAACGTCAGTTCTTTGAAGCTTCTGCTCGATCATTACCGAAATTCAATATGCATTCATTTGTCAGAGCCAAGTTTGTCTTCTCTTTCTTTCCCGGATATTATCATGCTCCAATGAATTTTCTCGAAAAGATGACATTCCCCCGAGTGAATGGGAATGCGGCCTTGGTGATTCGATAGTTTTGTCACATCTAATGATTCAAGGAAATTGAAAATATCACGTTGATTCCGATGCCTTTTCATTCAGTTTTCATGTTGAGCAAATAGGTCGACGTCGATGTTGGTGCGCCGCACAATGTGATGCCACTCAACCGCTTTTGATTGAATAATTCCGATTGCACGCAATGCGGTGTGCAGGTGCCACCTAAAATGACATTTGATTGGGTGTTTTGATGCAATAATTCGAAGAATTCTCTTCATGCAACGGCATGCACGTCCACTCTGAAGCCATGACCGTCCAACACCGAGCTTTCTTTGATCAACGATTGCCATCACACGTGCCGCACCGAAATGAATCATGCACGGCCAATTCATTGGAAAAAGTGTCTGTGGCAAACAGTATCAATTACTTTTCAAAACGAATAATACCGACAATGAATGCGAATCCTTTGACGTGGTATTTTTCCCTGCAATTGTTCCGAGTGTTTTTCATGTTCACAAAACCATTTGCAAATAACAATTAAAACAAACATCGTACCATAATCCATTGTTCATTGTTCATTGTTTTACATTGTAATTCAATTTTGCATTTGCAGACCGACAAATTCACCGAGAAATGGTGCGCTGCGTACGAGGAAAGCTCGTTACCGTCACTGCTCTGGCAGTCTGATGGTTTCGGACGGAGCCAACAAGAAAAAAATTGAGCCAAAATAAAATCGATTCGGGCCATTGTTTGTTGTTTGTTTGGTGTTATTTTTGCGTTTTGTTTTGTTTTGTGTTTGCGTAAGTGTGCGTGTATATGTATGTGTATGTGTGTGTGTATGTGTATGTGTGTGTGTATGTGTATGTGTGTGTGTATGTGTGTGTGTATGTGTATTGTATGATTTATTTGGGACAGTATTTATGTTTTTGCTCGTCCTCGTCTGTTCCGCTCCAGCCATTTTTCATCGGGCATTATCCGTTTCATTCACACAGCGCCTGCGATAAGAACAGAAATCCGCTTGATTAATTCTCATACGCCAGACTCGCTTACGGATTTCGAGAAAACATGTTCCATCATATTTGTCGAGAATGTCAGCCAGCTTTGGATAACCGAAATCTTCCATTCAGCCATTTTCGACAGTTCAATTGCCATTTTTATGTCATCTAGAGCTCAATAATAAAGAGTTTAATTTCGTCGAAACCAATTAAATTCAAATGTTGAATAAACAATTATTTCGCTGTCAAAATAAATTATCCCGAATAAGTGAGCAGAAGGCTATTTGCCAAGACAAAAGGTCCCGTACGACATTGTGTGGCATTGACATTGGAAATTGTCAACGTCACCGGTCCCGTTCCCCAGTGAGTGAAACGGATGAATTCATCTTGTTTCATCGCACATGCCTGTGCCGATATGCCGGCGTGCCCCACCAAATATGTCATGAGAACATTGAATTCCAACACATGCTGATGGCTGTTGGGCCGACACCGGTGCAAATTTCTGTGACAAAAGGTGCGTTCCAACAACCACAGCGTATCCCCCCCATTTGTGAGCATATTTGCCGTCATTCCGTTGAGCGGTAATACATTTTCAATTTTCCATCTCAAAGGTAAATTGGTTTTATTGCAGATAATTTACATCACATTTTACTTGAGTAAACGTGTCTCTTTCATTCACTTGATCCGAATTGGAGTACCGTTTCAAGTTTGCTCCGACTTTGCTGACATGCAAGCAATTGTTGCTCGCTTGATGTTAATACATTCCAAGTGAAAGCCAACGAGAATGGCGACGACGATAAGGAAGTTTTCTGCAAGGATTGCGCCACTTGAGTTGTGAATGAAGGAAAAATGGCACACAGACACACACACAATACACACACACACACACACACACACACACACACACTCACTCACTCACTCAAAATGCATGGAAATTATTTTTTCTGCAAAAGTAAATGGAAATGAAACCCAATTTGTGTTTGGGAAGATGAAACTCCGCTCAATGCCGACCGCAGCGTGACGCTTTGTTTGTGCAAGTTGATCATATTATTTGAGCGAGGAGATTGCGTACACTATTTTAATTATTCAAAATTTCAAGCGGAATCACTTTCAATCTACTTGATTGATTTGTAAATTTGAATTTTCAACGACACGGCATCACTCGAACCGAAGCAATTCCATTGGAAAATGCCGCAAATTCTTCAATGATAATCATTTCGCATTGGTTCGAGTGGAGCCGTGTTATTGATAATTCAAATTTACAAATCACCCAACAGTTGAAAAATCAACAATTTCACAGCATCCGGTCTATCATTGGGATTCTCGCCCGTTCACCGCCAACCCTTTGATATATTGACGGCTATTAAATGCGGAATGTAATGTCGATACTTAACGGTATATATCTTGGCATGGGCCAGAAAGTGAATGATACTCACGAAGTGAAATGTATTATTTATGCGACCGGTCGAAAATCGTGGTTGTAATATCGTTCCCGGAGCGATACGTTTGATTGTTTGAATGGCGCCGTAAGCCGGTGAATGATAGACGGGCCAGTCACTCGGCCGGTTAAATTTGTTGTCGATCACACCTACACCATCGCACCGAATCATCGACCTCTCGGTCACTTTCATTCGAACTCACTTATGGCAACCGCAACAGATACATGCCAGCTTACTAGTCGGCGGTCGACCCGAGGCGTTACATCGTGCAAAGGCATCAAATTTACATAAATGCTTCGCACATGCCTCACACATGCCTCAGAGTATCGAGCTCGACAAAACTTTGAAAACATTTGCCGATAAACGACTCGCCCAGCAGTCCACAGTCCTAAAACTGACCGAGCTGAACCTCCAACCGACCAAAGAGGATTTTATGTCGTTGCGAAACCCACATTTTACAAATTTCCATGCCATTTTTTCTCTTCATGATTTTATCATTCATTCGGTCACATTTGCCGGGGAGAATGTTTCGCCCATTTTGAGGCCACATCGACCGGATTATTGTCAACTCGTTTTTCTTTCTTAGTCGAGCTTATCAATTTGGTGAAAGTCACATTAATTCTTATACGTTGATTGAGACCTCTTGCACTCTTCAACGATTTGAAAATGTCTCAATTCCAATTCTGAGAGACGGAGCGAGCGAGATAGAAATTTAACAAGGGCGACGACAACGTCACCGGCAACGACGAAAACAAGTTCAAACCCCGTATTCATGAACGGTAAAATATGAGAAAAAGCATTTGAATGAAAAAATTCAAGAAAAAAGGAAAAATGAAGAAAAAAAATATCCGATTTCCAATGAAAAAGTTTGATGTATTGAATTACCATTTTTTGTGCTTTGGTGAACTTGTGCTCGCTCTGGCTGACAATAAACGCACAGCTGAGTCTCGATTGAGTGAATCAGTGTTGGTTTGCAAAGGAGATTGGAGAGCTGCTTGATTTTGTCCAAATCCGAAAGTTTTCCATCTTTCATCTTCCTTGGACATTCTGTATTTTGATTTCTGGAAAGTTTATCGAGTATAAATATTTGCGCCATTCCATTTCCTTTGTTGTTTCAGCAACTCGATGAGATACCCCAAGCCACCTACGGGCATCATTGAAAGCTCGTTTTCATTTTTCATTTTTCTACTTTTATTCAATGTTTTTGTATACGTTTTTCCAATAATTATGTGGATCATTTCCAGACCGAAGTCTATATAATGACATGGCATGTTAGGATGGTTGTCATGGTGTTTTTCTGAGGCTATTTCTCGCAAATTTGAGATTTCGATAAAGCTTCGAAAGCTCGTTTTGATAATGCAACACATCAGCCAGCAGTGAGCCATTCTTTCTCAATCACAGAGAAATCTTAATCAACAGGCTTGGTTGCTCGTCGCTCTCCTGGTAGTGAGCCCAAAATACAGAGTGAAAGCGATACTTTCGGGAAACACTAGACAAGTCGGTCGTTGAACGGAAAATACAATATTAAAGATCTAATCTATCTAATCTTTTGCAAGCGTCCCGATTTGCATAAAAGCGAATTAAAAAGTAATGACATTGAATGAAATCGAGACTGGCGCTCCGCGATTCACGCACCGATACTATGCGACGCAGAAAGGGGCGGCGGGTTGGAGAGGTTCGATAAAAGATGTGCTGCGTCAAGACATTATCCACCACATCTATCAATGGACAATTAAAGCTGTTGGGATAACGCGTGAGAGGACGCGAATGGGAATCGATTGATCGAAAAATTTCAATTTCTACTTTCCACAGTTGGCCAATGTCAACGAAAGTTTTACGTTTCGAATATCGTCATTCCAGAACGATCGTTTGCATGAACCATTCATTCCACGATGGCAGCCGCTGAATTCGCTACGAAATGCGAAAAACAGCGGAAAGAAGCTCGTTAAATGGTTTTTTATGCAAATCGACAGCGATAAACATTGTCGTTTATTAGCGGTTGTGCATAATAATTATTCGATTTGGGATATGGTCAGAATAATAAATGTGCGCTTAGTTGAAACTACTATCGCAGATGTTGCAACGCCCATCTCGCCGGATGCGAGCACACGAACAACGAGAAATTACTTTTTCCGTTTTGTCATTTTGTGATTATTTTCATTTTCATTTCCATTTTGGGCGATAAAAATACAATCAAATGGCGGCGATATATGAAATTTAAATTAATATTTTGCAAGGAAGACATCCAAAGCTTGTCATAGTTGGTGAGCAGCCCGAATGGTGACGTGCGCCTTGCGTGTGTCGCACATGAATGTGATTGCGGAGACTTGGATCTTCATATGCTGCGCATTGCGCTAATGGGCGCATCATATTTCGTTACTGTCTCGATGGCACACTGTTATTCGCATTCAACGATACTCACGCCACTGAGATAGAAAATGATGAAAATAGAAAATAATTGGTTGTGTTCGAATCGAGGAAAGCTGTTTGCGAGAATTGCCGAGAATCAACTGAACCGTAAAGCGAGAAAAAACTGACAGTGCGTCTATGAGACAACGATAATAGCGAAAGTTTTGATTGAAAACCAATTTGATGTGAGAAAGCCGGTTTACTGGCGGCAATCGAAAGAGCTAAACTTGAAATAAAGAATCTCGGCGATTGATTCGAAGACAGCGACAATAGAGAATACGAATAAGAAGAAGAAGAGGAAGAAGAAAAAGAGAAGAAGAAGGAGATGAATGAAAAAATAAAAATATAACGAAGATGAAGAAGAAGGAGACGATCACATTAGGACCAACGTCACTGAGGTTCAATAGTCGAGAAGAGAGCCCGTGAAGGTGAATTCATTCATTTGAATTAAATTGAGCCGGGAAAAAGGAAATGAAACAGAACTGCAAACACCAAGACGGTGATTCGCCGCAATTGGAGTAGGCCAAACGTTTGTGGTTGACGTTGTCAATAGCGTTGTTCATTATAAATTTCAAAGTTCGTCCGAGGCATTTCATATTTTCGACAAAGTAATGATCCCGGTGTTGGGCAAACAATGAACGTTGATGTGCCTGCCCTGGTGCCGGTGCTCATTCGAGTTTGACTTGGGCAAACTTTGGCCGTAAGGAGCACATCCACTCGAAACTTAATATGGTTTTAATAAGAATTTCGATTTGATATCATCATGTCAAAAACAAATTTAATAAATTTGCCGTGCAAATATTTGGAAACAGGTCGCGCTGTTGAAGAACAATGGGGCAATCAGACGGGCTCAAACAAATTCGCGGAAAAAACTTACGAAATCGCGTCATCACTTGATTCTTCTCGACTGACCTTTTTTGGTTTTCCACAGATGTGTTGTGCGAGGTGAGACTGCCAACACTGAGCCGAATGAAGTGTGGTCTGCCACATTTTCCCCTTTGTTTGTCGGCGTTTGTTTGAATGTTTGCAGCAAACATTACACAATTCGCCATTCGCTCAAGCTGAGGGCGCAATACTACACCTTATGGCCTGGCATCAGGCGACATAGCCCACGCTTTGCCGTCGCTTGTTTTTCGTAGTGCGGAAAACGAATGAGTTATGTTGCGAATATTCAAATTCAAGGCAACCAGGATTTGCAGACCGAACATCCGTTTTCGAGATGCAGTCGCGATGACAGCCGGACCAGAACCGAAGCCTCACCAAAAAGCACCAACTGAAACTTGAACATTAGGACGTCCGAAAGTTGGTTGAAATGAAATTTTGCGCAATGAGTTTATTTACCAAAGCATGTTTGCTGACTGAGAAAAATAGAAAGGATTCCGTGGGCCGATAATAATGAAAGAAACTTTCATTCCGGTTCAGTCGATATTGGTTTCGTAGTTCCGATGATGGTCTAGCAAATTCAATTTTCTCTTCATTGAATTCAACCCAAATATTTATAAATTGAATAAAATGGGAAACGCATGAAAGACATGTAAAAAAAAAAATGGCAGAAAGAGAAGGAGAGCAATTGTTCGAAATGAAAAGAAACGACGAGCATTTTTGCGGAGAACGAATCGGCATCGATCGACATTGAAAAGCTTTTTTAACGTGACGATGATGTTCCATTTTGAAGGCATTATCGACAACATGATTTTTCGATAGAGAGTCCAATAAAGCAAAGCGAGAAGGAAAACGAGAGATGGATATAAAGAGAGACAATGTGCAAAATGGAAGTGAAATTCAAGTGAAATAAAATGCAGAAATCAAACAATGACAAAGGTGCGTCCTACTGGCAAGCAACGGGCGACTAGTATTTGCCGCGGTCGAGCTGAAACGATAGTAGCTGCCTTTGTTGGTGACACAATCCCGAACACTTGTTAAAAATATCAGGTTCCCCTCACCTACTCACCACCACCACCACTTGATGTTTTCCGCACTCCTGCGGGCTCTCTTTGACTTCTCGTGTGTCGTGTGGATGTGGCAAGAAAGATGAAATATTTGCCATTTGGAAGGGTTGAAATTGAATTGGATTGAAATGCATCGACAGAGCTCTTATGTGAGACATAACCATTTTGCTATTTCACTTCGTGTCAGATACGCCTTAGAAGTTGATGTTTTATTCAGTTCAGAATTTACTGGTCGCCTTTGAGACGTTTGCACGGCAATTGCTTTGTACAAGATACACTCAAATTACAAAACAATGCAGTCGTAACACATATCAGAGTGTCTGCGGATGGACATTCGGCATTGTACCGTATCGAATCCTCATCATTCCAATGCCAAAATGGTGAACGAATGAGAGATAGAGAGATAGAGGCACAAGCGATTCCCTGCAGCATCCAACGGATATGATCGAAAATCGACACACTGAAATTAGAAAATAAATTACAGAACAAAACCTGATTGGCAATTAATTATTCAAATAACACGATTATTGGCGATGCTCCGAGTGTAATCCCACTGAAATATGAGTCAATCGTGCTGCAAAAAGTACTCTTCGATTGACAAACTGAAAATATCGAAAGCTCCGTTTTGCTTATTATTTTTCCATCGGAGTAAACCCTGCAGTTGCAATTTCATCCAACCAGCAAATCGGATCTGATTCGCTTAAGTGATTTCACGAAATGTGATTACATTTCTTTGTAAAGTGCAAGGGAAAATGGCAATTGCTCGATACGATGCTCGTTTCAGATGAGATCCGTAAGGAAAAATTTGTATTCGATTGTCAGCACGATCGACAAAATGAAAATAGCCTAATTAACATACACGCCATCGCAATGCATAGATGATTCGTTACGAACATCACAGTTTTCCATTTAGATTTGCTTCAATCAAATCCAATCATGAATTAAATTATATTTATAACAGTATCTTTTAATTTGATCCAATTGGTTATTCATAACCGAAATATGCATAATATTCGAAATTGTACAGTAAATCGATTATCAAGGTTTTGATTGGAATAAAAGAGCGGAAATGTGACATGCGATATGGTAGCCGTCACACCAGCACAAGGACAATTGACTTGATTGTCATTGCTTTGCATCGAATCGATTCGATTTGATTTCCAATGAATGAATTACATCATCGCTTTACACATCTCCCTTCCGCATATCTGGTGGCAGCGGTGCGTCCTTCGTCATTCAAACTGTGCCGTGAAATGGTATAATGTTGAAGTCCAAGGTATTCAATTCGAATAATAATAATTTGCATTGTATATAATTATGTAACCGAATCTAACCGGATTTCGCATGAATTTTGAAGTTGAAACCTTTTCATCGGTTTATCCGTTGACCTTACTTACCGATTCGCTGTGATATGTAATCAGATCAATGGCCAAGCATTGCCCCTCGCACTCTGCAACGTTACCCATGCTCAAATTCATTTTTAATTTCAATTCGATGCTCAATCATCCAGTTTCTGAGAAAATAGCTCTTATTGATTCTTTGAGCGAATCGAGCGAAATGCGCTATTTAATTTGTGAAAATGCGCAAACATTTCTCAGGAGTTCCACATTTTCAAATTGATTCACATCTCTCCGTCACCTTTGTCTGCCCACTGAAATAGTTTATTTTTTGTTCTTTGGTTGTTTTCATGATGTTTGCCACCTACGCGGATCTCCGTGATATTAGATGAGTTCACTTCCATGGAAATGTTCATTCAGTTCTCTCAAGTATCGACGTCATGTCCAATGATAACTGAACTAATCAAATTCGCCGAAATTCATTGGTTTATGAACTTTAGTCGTTGGGAATTACATGGAACCTCGTCATAATTTCATTATTACCGTTGACTGAATTCCCATCAATCCGTTGAGTCTTTGAGAAATGAAAGAGATTCGAAATGAACAAGACTCGATAAAATTACCATTTAAAATTGGAACTTCGTCGAAAGATTGTGAAAGAGATAATTTCATTAGTGGTTCCGTTCTGACAGATATCAATATTGCCAGTCTTCCATCTGTCAATGGATGAAATTCACTTGAATTGCGTGAATAAAGACGGGCTTGGATGCTTGCAAATTTGTCGAAACGAATCGAATCGAATGATTTCATCGAATTCGTGTGAATCGTTTAGGAGAAAAATGCCGTTAATTCAATATCCATCCACCGATGCTTCGACGCTGCATTATTCGATTATGACGAACGTAACGTGAAAAAGAGAGATGAAGACAAGCGAAAATGGGCGGCAAAAATAAATTAATATAAATATAATAATTCGCATCGACGCGAGCCCTTTCATTTCGAACGGAAATCCGAACCTGAGGGAAATTGACATTAGGCATTGATCAACTTTGGATGAGTTGCCTCGGTCTATTTGTGAAGAATAATGAGCCCCTAAACACTTAACCATGTAATTCTTCATAATTCTTTTTCGCTTTTCGACGGACAATTCTCATCAATATCGACGAAGATTATTCATAATTTTCGACTTCACCCACGCTGTGTTCGCAGAGTTAGCCCTCGCCAAACATGGTGTCGGGTGCACGCCGACTACAAATGGAATGACACATGTCGCCCAGCACACAAACTAATCTCTCAGCTTCGACTCAAGAGAGCAACAGTCCCACAATAGAAATTGCTGACTAAAAATCAGCCATTTAACTGTCTGCTCTGGACACGAAAACGGAGAATTTGCATGGGACTTGTTTATATTTATGTTCATCGCGTCGTGTACGATTGCAGTGGTGTCGCAAAAAGAATATAAATGTGTAATGCATGATATTCATTATTTATGCAATTTGCGTTCTCCTCTCAATAACGAACGCTATTCTGAATGCAAGATGGCAGTTGGCCGCCTCCTCCAGGATTTGAAATGTTAATTGTCGCCGATAACGCCCGAGTTGTACTGAAGCGGTTTCGCGAAGAACCGTTATAAGGTTCATTGTTAAGGGTAGGGCTTGGTGCTTTTTGACTCAGCATTGCTATGCGATGAGCAAAAAATCTGGAAGGCAACGCGAACTA
>JANSTV010068062.1:0-11033 GCA_027564135.1 Lestremia cinerea
TTTACATGATGTGCCGAGTGTGCGCACCATTATTGCATCTTCACTTTAACCTTGAGAATCATATGTCATGAATTTCAGTTCGATTGACCATCACCGATCGTGCACAGCGCCGTTAAAAGTCGGCAAAGTTGACGTGAACGTGAACGTGAACGTAAACATGGCCCGGCGTCGTTAATGATTTTCCACAAAGACGACAGTGTTGATGTTGCGAAAAGCCTTTAACAAATCCATTGGAATGTCCTCCTATAGCCCCCAACCGGAAAATCTCTAACTTACCTTGCTCGCCAAATGCAGCATCGATGAAGTTCCTCCTGTTTCATTTTCGGTCAGCTGACTGTCGGTGCCCAGCGAATCAATGACTCGATGCGGCTCTGGTGATAAGTCACGAGCACCGGAGTCCCGAGTTCCCCAGGACTCTTGCCCGTAAGAATTCTTCCCGCCGCTGGTCTTATTGGTCGATGACTGCAAGTTACCATCAAAGTCAGTGTTCGAAAAGTCCCCCCTTTGACTTCTCCCGGTCGATTTCTTCTCTTTCTTCTGTTGCGACTTGCGTGGCGAATCCTTGATGGGTGTTGCAAGGCCATCTTTGATCTTCAATTCACGCAACAACGGTTCCAATGGCCCGGTTATGCCCAGTCTTCGGCACGCATTCGCCAGTTCCTCCGAATCGAACGTCGAATCTCCGCTCAGCAAATATCGACCATGTCTGTGGTCATTCTCATCCCGAACTTCCGACATTTGATTGTGCAATTGATTCTATCCCAATCAGTGTCGGACAATTGGTAATTGGGAACGTTCTTCTCGTATCTCGCCTCAATCAATCCGAATCAATTGGCTATTCTGTGTTCGATGCAGCCGATTCATTCAATATTTTTGTGTTTTTTCACCGCACCCATGTTTCGTTCTCTGAATTTTATTTTGTAAACAAAAACAATCGTTTTCTGATGCCGTTCAAATCACAAAGAAATCACATCAATTGTGACTGCACTCAACCGTTTGCGAATCAATCAAATGCTCTGCTTTTTTTTATTCAGAATTTTTCAAGCCGCAATTTGTACCGCACCGTGAATTTTTTTTGTTGCAAAGATTTTGCATACAAAACATTCTCTAAATGAAAGCGGCCATGTTTTATGATTTTGACATTTTATTTATTTATCTCTGCATGCGGTATGCATCCGGTAGAGGTCACTGGGCGATATCGATACTAAAAAAAGGCTGGCTTGTTATTCACCAAAACAAGACATGTGAATGAAACTCGGATTTCAGTTGACGAAAATGGATTTTATTGAAAATTCGTTGTCGTCATCATCGTACCCGAGAGATTTATTTCGATTTGGACTTTTTCGATGGCGTTCCTTCTTCATCACTTGATGTTTGCGTTTTCCTCTTTTTCACCTTGAGCTTATCCGCATGACGTTTCACTTTGTCCGCCTGAGGGCTGTACGCCCACTGAATCAACTTCAAATGATCGTCAGTTGGAGAGCCATCTTCGTTGAATAGTTTCTTTTCACCAATTTTAGCTTTGATTTCCGTCAGTTTGCGGTTTCGAATTATGTCCCACGATGTCGAATCATCATCCTTTGGGAACAAAGTCCGCAAGTGCTTGTAGTTGCCTTTTGCAGCGCCATCATAAACGCCCACGAACTCAGCATTCAAAGAGTGCTTTGGTTTACCGAATGCCGCAACGATGGCAGATGGCAAATAGGCCAAGTTGAGCTTTGACCGGTTTTCTTGATCGAATTTGTCTAGAAAATCTTCCAACAGAGCCACTCCTGCTTTAATGGATTTTATCTTGTTTTCGTCTTTCGTTCCGGACAACACCCGTTTGGAGCTTCCAATCAAGCCTTTAACCGCCAGCTTTTGATAGTCAGGATCTCGACCTTCCAGAATCCTGAGGAAAGATTTCCCTGCCCATCAGAAATGGACGCATCTCAGAACAACAAAATGCCACTTACTGCAATGTCTTCTCGGCTGCTTCTCTGTCTTTGAACCCAAGACCTGGCACCGTTTCGACCTTATCGCCTGAATCTGTCTTTGCATTCTTTGCCAAGCTGCTTCCGCTACTCTCTTCGAGCCACTTCTCAAATACATTTATTGCTGCCTTGATGTTCTTGATTTTATCTTCGGCTTTGGTTACTACAACAGACGACAGACTTGAAAATATCGAATTACAGTCGCGCTCGCAAATACCATCCCACTTACGAGTCAATGTCCGTTTGGCGCGTCCAAGTAATCCTCTGACGGTGAGCTTCTGGTATTGCGAATCGTGTTCGCTTAAAATGCGTAATGTATCTTCGGCCTTCGCTTGATCCTTGAATCCAAACTGCGACTCACCACTTTCGCTGTCTTTTCCCATTTTTCACTTTTTCTTTTGAAGCGGAAGACGATCGAAATAAAATGTCCGTAAATTGATTCTCTTCCCAATGCCAATCAATAGGCTGACTCGATCAGTTCAATCGCTGCCGAAAGTAAATCTCCTACTGAAGACCTTTCGCTGCTAATAGCCAACCAATCCACTACACCAAGCCATGGAAGGTTGGTTACACACAGTCAATCTGCCGAAAAAATTTGTCATATTTTTTTGGTTGAAACATCGATTAAAATATCAAAGTGACGTAATCGAGTTTGTTTTGTTTTCGTTTTCGTTTTCTTTGGCTACTTCTCTCGCTCGCATTGATGTTTGATGTGTGTCGCGGCTTTCATGCACAACCGCTGTGTGAAGAATATATATGATGAGCAGACAAACAGTCTTGTAGACGTTTAATTATGGAAACATCAGAGGAATTCGTTGATGAAACACTCGGAAGTGAGATGGGCGATCGTGTGTGTGTGTATAAGACTGTATCGAATCGATTCCCGTTGCTTGGATGCTTCTGAATTGGCTGGGAAGCCACACATGAGATGGGTGACATTCGATCGCGCTCATTCATTCTTTCAGAAATATGTCAATCCGGCTTGACGGAAGGAAAGCCGTAAATTACGGAAAAAATGTAAATGGAAATTCATCGAATACCAAATTAGAAGAGATAAATATTCAAATCTTCAAAATCACTGATTCGTTCAAGGATTTTAAAATCCATTTTGTTTGTGCTTGCTTCATTCGAACGATTTGATGTCGATCTCTTGTGTCCGCCACTCATAGAATTGACAATCCTAATTGGTCGCGCGATCGTTCATTCACAAACGATTGAGAGCCATCCAAAATCCGCTGTCTGCTCCATTTCCGAATGCAAATTTAATTTCCAAAATGACCCAATTCAATCTTCGCTAACATTTCGATCGATCATAATAAATCGCAGTTCCGATAATTCATTTCAGGCGCAAAATGCCCTTGAAATAGATCGCTGCTATGAATAATAGAAATGAATGTGTTTTCGCGTAAACAATTGCGATTATTCGAAAGTTTAAAAGTTCGACGTCTATTGGGACTGGGTTATCTGCGAAACAAATGAAATGATTTCCGAACGATCGATCTAAATCATTGTTCATCAACTCGCAGAGCGAATGATCGATCGGTCGGAAAACAGAATCAACAGCACATTCACTAATCGTTTTTATCTTATTGCGAACGCACCGACATCGAGCAGGCCACAATGATCCTCGCAGTTTTGCTGATCAGTTTGTACACAGTTTTATACTTTTGGTATCAACGCAAGTTTTTTCTGTTCAGCTTCAAAGTGACCACCTTTTGGGGACTGCCGTTCTTCGGAAGAGCTTTGTTGTTCTTGAATCCGAACAGTAAGTTGCTGGATGGACGTCTCGAGCAAACAATTTCGCATGGTTTCGATTTCAGAATTCGTTGATATTGTCGAAGCACACATAAGTCATTTGAAAGCGCCCGTATGCGCATGGTTCTTGCAACGCATATTCGTCCTCACTGATCTTCCGCAGCATATGGAGACCGTTCTCACATCCCCACATTGCCTGGATAAAGGCAAATCGTATGCATTCGTCGCTGAGTCATTCGGCAATGGTTTGATCGCCTCAAAAGGTTTGTTTGGAACGCAGACTTGAAATGCCTCCACATAACGATCAATAAAATACATTCAATTCGCCAGGTAATGAATGGAAGCATCATCGAAAAATTATAAATTCATCATTTAGTTATCCGATAATCATCCAATTTGTTCCAATCATGAACAAACACATAAGAAATTTCGCCGAAGTCGTTTTGGATAAGGTGGCTGGAAAGGGTCCGTTCGATATTTTGAATGTCCTTCAGATGAGTGCAATGAAGCTGATCTGTGGTAAGTATGGGAGAGCATCAATGTCTTGCAGTCATTCTCACCATTAGAACGTGTTGCAGCAACAACGATGGACTACAAAGGCGAAGAAGCAAACGAAGGCTTTCTGGAAGTAGGTAACATGTGCGTTGAACATTGAAAATTGCAGGTGTTTTCGAATGTCTGATGGAATCTGTTTTCTCCGCTCAGATTATTGGAGATGACCGGCAAAAGATGTTTTCAGCCATGGTTGCAGTTCGAGTTTTTCTTCAAATTTTCGAAACATTATCGAACTTATTACGACAGTCAAAAGAAATTATTTCAAACGGTCTCCAATGTATGTCCAGTTCTGCAGCGTGCCTAACTAGAATTCATCCAATTTTCTCTTCACGCAGATGTACCAGAAGAAGAAGGAGGATTACATAGCAAACAAGTCGAATGGAACGACCAGTGAGAAGGATCAAGGCATGGGAAAAGGAAAATCGATTTTGATTGATAGATTGCTGCAATTAGTTATGGAGGATCAGACGTTCACGGAACAAGATGTCGTCAATGAATGTTCCAATTTTATTTTGGCGGTAAGTGACTCATGCGTGCATGAGTGAACTGCATCTCCAAGCATTTTCGTTGTGGTTTAATCAATTCAAGGGATTTGAGACGACTGCAACATCGGCCGCCAACACAGTGCTGCTTCTGGCCACTCATCCCGAAAAGCAAGAGATCCTCTTTCAGGAACTTAAGGCTGCATTTCCTGAAAGGGGACAGGACATTTCAGCCGACACACTGAGCAATCTGCCATATCTGGATTGTGTCGTCAAAGAAGCACTTCGGTTGATGCCGTCTGTTCCGTATTTAACTCGAACTGCCGCGAAAGACATCAAACTTGGTTGGTACATTGGGTGTTGTTGTCTCAAGAGCAAGTGAATTTATTGAAATCAATGCTTTTCAGGCGAGCACATAGTTCCGGCTGGGGCTGAGCTCTTTTTGAACGTAATCGGCATGCACCGTAAGCCCCAATATTGGAAATACGATCCGAATGCATTCAATCCGGAAAACTTCTTGCCGGAGAATTACTTACCCACGCGACATCCGTACAACTATCTGCCATTCAGTGCTGGCATGCGGAACTGCATTGGTTTGCGTTATTGCTTTCGTGGAGTGCAAGATTTTTATCGAGTTTTTCTTCCAGGAATGAAATACGCCAATATCGCATTGAAATTCTTCACGATTTGGATCGTTCGCGAATATCGATTGAAGTCCACGATACGATACGAAGACATTCGATTCCGGATGAATGTAACGCTTCATTTGCAGAGCAAGCATATGGTGGAAGTATTTAGAAGAGAAGACTAGTTGCCATTTGTGTGCACCCTAGGCAGAAATATGGTTGAAAAATAAAGTTCTTTCTCCGCTTCCAATTTGTATTATCAAACGAGTTTGTTTCTTTCTGAATGAGTTCTTGAAACGGAAGCTGATTTCTTTACACAACTTTTACATCACCACGAAATATAGCAAGTCAAGTCAACTTCTAGCAATGTCAACATTCGCAAGCTTGATTAACGAGTTTCACGGAATGATGTCAGAGACAATCAATCGAGAGAAATTTTTGATGTTGACAATATTTGGAAGCTGATCGAGGGGGAGTAATCAGCAATAATTTCGATACTTTTTCGATATTCTTAAATTTGAACATCAGCTAGCAAGATGAGGCAAAAAGCCGATGGTGCAAGCAAACAATTTTCATGATGCTTGAGATTGAGAAAAATGATGAGAAAAATCAGAAAAATATCACGAAATTGGTCATTTTGTCCAGATTTAATTGCGATGTTGAGAGTTGGTTTTCATTGAACAAATGTGATTGATTGAGTTATTAACAACGCAAAAGCCTTCAAATCATTGGATCGGAGTCAATCCCTTCGAGTAAATGTTCCAGCCTCTCCTCGGCTTTACTTTTCCACTTGTTGCTGGCTGATGAAATATACCCATTTTTAAGCTTTTAGGCGGGTTGATGTAATCACGATTTTCATCATAAACTGAGCTATCGGCACAGGACTCCTCCCGCTTATTGGCCACTACCTCCCCCTTCTTCTCGAATGTCTTCACGTAGTACCAAATGCCCCATTGGTGATCGCTCATTTCTGCACGTCCTGGTTGCTCTTTCCCACAATTACCAAGAATCCAGTTGCGATGACAAAATCTCTCTTTTGTTCCTTCCTGCGGTTCAATGGATGTGTTGAAACATTCCGAGTGATGAGCCACTTGCATTGGCTTGACGTTTGTTTTTCGATGATTGAACACGAGACCTGCTGGATCTCCCACTGGAAGTGAATAAATTGTTGTATGAATTCCTCCCTTTGAAGCCTCATCAAACCCGATTACCATGCAGAGTTCCCATGATTTTCTTCTGAGCAGCAAAGTGCTTCTTCACGATTGCAGCAGCTTCAGGAACAATTCTTCCACCAAAACTGAAACCGACTAAGACTGATTGCTCAATGTCAAAGCCCTCGCCGGCCAACTGTATAATTTTGGATGCCAAGAACTGAGCCAACACGTCGAAATTTTTGTACAGATCTGGCACAGTGTTTTGTGGCACACTACTGTAGTCCATGCAAATCACACAATCAAATGGCCAGTCTGGAAAAAGAAGTAAAATCAGCGTCAGCTAGTCAATTTAACCTAATAGTTCGGGAGTACATACTGTGCACTAGAATTGTCACCCAATCAATGGTGCAGGCCTGTCTCCAACCATGAACAATGATCGTAAAAGATATTGCTTTGACGCAAGGGAAAATCGATCTGTTACGGATCACGGATGTGATCGGTTCCGCAGTGAATGTTAGTCCGGGCGGTGGAGCCAGGATTTCCTTGTGATAATAAAATAACTGAACCCATTGCTTGAGCTCATCCATCTTGACGTAACGATTGTAAGGTTTGTTCAGATAAACTTCAACAGCATAGTTAGCTTCCTCGGAAGGTTCTCTGCGCAATAGACGACACTTTACTTTGGTTCTGACTCGACCGATTGTGTCGTGTATTTACTTTGGAAAATCACGATCGACATCCATTGTGTGGCCTTTGGTGGCTGATCGATGTCCAGAGCAGGTGACAGCCCTTTCACTCGAAGTGAAATGATTGGCGTCCAGTGCCGACAAATAATAATCAACGACCAGTGGCCTACCAGGTTCTTCCACGGGCTCTGCCCCGCACGACCTCAGCCACCAATTTTCGTGACAATGGGTTTCCATTTCTCTTGTCTTGATGCACATCGATAGTCTTGAGCTCTTCAATGGACTTGAATCTATTGGGAGGTTTTCCTCTACTGGGTCGAGCACTGGCTCAATAAACATTTTTAATTTCAAGGCCAATCGATCAACAACCAAGTCTCAACAACTCACAGTGCAAATGTCCAATCTGATGACTGGACTGAGAGTAGAAACTAGAGGCTGCTCTAGTAGCAACCTGCGCTCCTTCACCAATCGCCAATATCATCGATTGAGCTGCTTGGAATCCCGCCTCTTGAAGATTGTTCAATATCTTTACTTTACGCTGAGCTGACACGTCGATTGAATCGTTTGAATAATAAACACACATCAGATGTCCTCTGTCGAATCGATTCAGTTCTAAGAAATTGGATTCGATGAAGACAGTTGCGTACCAGTGTTGATTCGCTTTCTTACTTTTCACAAGATCCATCGCATAGTTGCTGTGGCAGCTCTCATTTCTTTTCGGCGTTATTATCATATATTTCTTGATTGCGTCAGAGTCATTTCCCCACTTATAGAGTTTTGCGTCAGAGAATAGCAGCGCCTGGGCGTTACTGAAAACAATTGACGATTGAACATGATGTGGCGGATATCAGTCATATTTCTTACTCAGTCATATCATCGATTTTGTAACTATATATGCGCACACTCGTGTCGTCTTCTTCTCCTTCTTTTTTTCTCGCTTTCGCGTAAAAATCTCCCTTTCGTTTCAAATCACTGTGAACATTCAACAATGTGAGATCAGACTATCGAGAACATTAACGCATATTACTTCAACAAGATTTCATCGAATCCCGTTTTACCGCCATCATCCACCAAGTGTTGGCACGCTAGCGTCTTCTCTGAGGACAGGGTAGTTCTACCTCTCCGAGCGTCCAGGTAGTAGTTCAAGGCCTGAGAATGAGCTTCGAGAGAATTCTCGGATTCCAAACAGTATTCCGGCATTATCCAGTTTTGATTGCAATTCCTAAAGCTCGAGCCAATGCCGCCTTTCTCAGTCGATGATGTGAACACACAGACGGAGTTCTTTGAAACTTTTTTCGGCGAAGTTATCGCATTCCATTTCGCGTCAAAAAATTTTCCCATAATATCCAAGACTGCGGATCCAATCGAAATTCAAACAAAAATGAGCTACCTATTTCGGAGCAAACCAATTCGAATCGAACTCACGATGTAAATGTTCGATTTTTGGACGCGCTTCGACGTGGAGAAAAGACCATTTTTGAACACCATGCACTGCCAGTTGCCCTCCAAGTCCAATGCCAATGATTGAGGATTCCTCGACGTTGATATTGGCTTTTTCAGCCCAGTGTAGCCATTCTTTGAGCCTTTCAGTCATCGCATCGAAATATCTACCGATTCCGTTTTCATTCAACCCTTCATAATGGATGCAAACCACGCAATTCACTTGCTGCTTCTTGTACGCT
The DNA here is from genome assembly GCA_027564135.1 of Lestremia cinerea. Classification (NCBI taxonomy): domain Eukaryota; kingdom Metazoa; phylum Arthropoda; class Insecta; order Diptera; family Cecidomyiidae; genus Lestremia; species Lestremia cinerea. Next base: position 8,914 of record JANSTV010068062.1, read on the forward strand.
GTATAATACCAATCCGGATATGTATTTTACTAATCGAAGTGTGGCTCGAATGCATTACTTTCTGTCAGATCCAAAGACCACTGATCGCTGCATTGTTGATTCAAGTCTGATATAACCAACAGCAACGGAACTTTCCCAGCCCTAGATTTTCCACCTGCTTGAGGACACCCGTTTTTGTTACCCTTGAGGTACTCATCCGTCGGCTGTAGAACAAGCCGATGAGGCAAGTAAAGACTAAAAGGGAAAAAATCATCATTGAACTATGTATAGTCTCCGGTCTTATATCATTCTTACGTTTGGCCTTGCTCATTCTTCGGAGTGAACGTGAAGAATTTGATCATACGATCAACTTCCGACATCACATCTTTTGCTCTGGAATCCGATATGCCCCGCCCGGTGAAGAAATCTATCACCTGACTGTTCGAGTTGAAGTTGTTGAATGCAGAATTAGTGCATAAAAAAGTGCATAAAAAAGTGCTAAAAAAGAACAGTATCCGAATCGGCGCCATATCGATCGAACTGAACACTGAAGGTTGACTAAGAGCTCCGTGACATGTGGGCAGGCTTTTGTCGCTAAGAGGAGAAACATGACGACTATTCACCATATATTTTGTCAATTTGCAAGCATATTGACTTTCTGAAGAGACACGTTCGTGCTGTGCAAACGTTTATTGAGCATGTAGCATATCAATTAAAAATTTCTCAGAATAATGAATTGCTTGAAGAGTTTGATGAGTGGAGAGTGAAGGGTGAGACATCAATGTCAAAAAAACGTGTGTTTCTTCCAATATTTTACAATATATTTATTTATTTTTTCATACGTTGGATATATCTTAATCATATGGCGCTTGTTGACGTCTTTTTCCTTAGTTGTGTTTTCTTTTAACTTTCTCTCAATAATTATTCATCTTCATGTCCAATAACATTTATTATATTTTGGTGGAGAGGAAGATTATCTGTTAATTCATTACTAATTCCTATCATTTATTTGGCTATTCATTTCATCTTCCCTTCAAATAAACTTGTTTACATCGTTTGATTTACATTCATTTGTGTTTTTTGCTTGTGATTCTTTCCTCTGTGTATGTTTGCTTTGAAGGATTCAGCAGCTACTTCCATCCTCTTTCATCTTATATTTTGCTTCCATTTTTTTGTAAGTTTTGAAATTTTTAATAAAATAAATATCCAATTATTGATTATAAATATTTAATTTTAATTATTCTACAAATTTTCGAGAAGTTTAATCGGAGCTAAAACCAGAAGCGTTGGATCCATTGCAATGAGACCATGAAGATATTTAGGTGAGAAATAAACGATCGTTAGTTGGTTCAGTTCTAAGCATTCCGGATGGGGACAAGTTCTCGCAGAGAACTGACCAAACAAGTTGCATTCAAACAATCCATTTGACTGGCCTTACATTATCAACAGGCTTTGACCTGGCCCTGACCGGCGAGCAGCCAGTCAAGCGAAATCTACCTGAAACCTATCCTAGCAGAGTATTTTCAGTCGAAAGATCACTTTTGAAGAAGTCTTTGTTGAGTCCTATTTCAGTGCAGTTCGAAAAGGAAATTCAACAAAATCTTGGGTTCCATTGCAATTCCACGAAACTTTTGGCACTGCTGTGTTCCAATTGTTCCAATGAGGAAATTTTACAAAGAAAAGGAAAAATTTTCAAACCAAATTGGAGAATGAGGAACAATCAAATAAAATGATAACTTAAATTTTAAGAAAGAATACTTTTTGTTTGTTTTGTTTCTATTTTTTCTTCATAAATATGTTTGTTTGGCTCATGGAAAACAAGATTCCGAGATAAATATAACCAAAGCGGGAGAAATTCATGCATGTGGTGTTGAGGAGCCGTCGGGGGAAATGAAGAGAGACTCGCCATTCAGGAAAACCACAAGAAATCAATTCAATGAATTCGTGTCTCTTGGGCTTGCTGACACCAGCCAGTTCATATTGATGATTTGTTGACCAGCAAAACATCGCCCAAGAAATCGGATGGTGCCGCAAAATATTTTGAATTTGCTGACGAGTTAACGTCTTGAAATAGATTATCAAGGTTGTTGGGTTGGGCATGGCGTGAAACTGAATGACTAATTTTTCTTTGATAATCTAGA